>VDFB02281492.1:376148302-376261895 GCA_007258455.2 Sequoia sempervirens | reverse complement strand
AATTATCATTTATACATTGGAGAATTTCAAGATTAACTAGAAAAAGATGTCATTCATAGAGATTGTGGATAGAAAATAGGACCAATTAAGCCATAAAGAAGCATAAATAAAGCAAAGTGGGTGCAAACAAGTGTGAAAATGCAAGGGTATGCATTTTAATACACTATACCAATAAGCTACATCATGCAAAAGGTAGTATGTCACATGTGAACCAACTTAAGGCATGTTGTCCACATCCCAAGTTGCTCATTATGAACATGAAAGGCAGTCAACTAACCAAAAGAGATAATGACAAGTGACATAGAAGGAAAAGGTTTCTTAACCCCTTGCCCCCACTTAGTGTAGGACAAGGGTGGGCCGAATGTTGGTTATTTTTCTTGCAACCTTCAATCCTAAGGAGAAACATAGTGCGTAAACTAGGGGATTGAATATTTAGGACAAGGAATTTGCACTATCAATGGATTGAAGACAAGAAAAGCCAATGAGCAAGGCTATGAAAGCCTTCTGCACTTTGAGCTCCATAGGACTTAGGAGGGTGTTCATAATTGTAGGTCCAAGCATATGATAAACTTTTCAAGCAACAAACTATAGACCTATGAAAGTGGATAGTTCTCAAATATATGAGTAACGGGTATTGTATATTGTACTAGGTTCAACAATAATCCCATTTTCATTGAACATTACTGGGAACAAATAAGTTAGATATCTTCATGTCAAAAAAATAGAGGGTTAACAGAATTTAGCCTGTATACTCTTTCAAACAACATGAAGATACATGAAACTATGATAAATTAAACATGAAAGAAAAAGAGATTTAATATGATTGATTTGATTGTAGAAAATTTCTTAGGATTTGTGATAGATCGGTGCCTAATCATGGGCCACAAAGTCAAAAATAAAACTTCAATACAGATCTCATCAACAAACTAGGTTCAACTAATGGATTTAAAATGTGTTAATGCCTTACATTAACCAATCCACACAGTGTGATAAATTTCTACTTACCAATCCCACTTATTCACTCTAAATTATAGTTTTCTGATCAAAGTAATTTAACTCTTCACTTGAAAGAGAACCATGGCCAAACAACACAATCACAGGAAACTTGTGATGAAAAATTTAAACATCCTTGATATATTTAATTCATATAATTAAAAGCATACAAATATGGAGACAACTTCATGAATATTTATTTGTTGTTGCACAAATTGGTGAATACTTTCTCATAAAAACCTAGCTATTACAATTTACATATTCTATTTATGAATCAGACTCAACCCTATTTTACCTTCCTAATCCAAAATTTTTAGAACCTTTACAAATGAGAAGGAAAGGAAAGATATAGAAGAAAAATAAGAGCCCTAAAATCCATTCATGGAGGACACCTAGCGTCATTTCTCCCCCTTGATCAATAAATTCCCACCACCTTAAGAAAAGCCCTATTCAATAATTTGTTCTTTGGTTTCATCACTCACTTACCCTACAATAGAAAAATATTCTCCACCATGAAGATTCATTATTCATCTTCATTCTACAATTCAAAAATACTTTTCTCACAAGAGACTTCACCTCCTCTTCCATTTTACCCTGCAGTGAAAAATGGTTTTTTTTTTTCTCTCGTGAAAGCCCTTTTATTATTCTACATTTAACTTTGTTGCACCTTATGCATTGTTACTTTCCAGAAAATAAAAAATTCTTTCTTTAAATTTGTAACACCATATATCTACAAGCTCAAAGTCTATCTCATATATCATGATGATGTTAGTTTACAACAAACAAATAAAGTAGCATTTTTTATGAAATAATAAATTATACTTCATAAACAAAATACCAAAAAAATAATAATTGAAAGCATAAAAGACACACCATGTATACCTATTCCATAGTGGATTGGTGTCTCTTTGATGTGAAAAGTGACCATTTCCCAATCATTTGACAAGCCAATGATGAATATGCTATGCTATGAAGTGGACAAAATTAGCTCTCAATGTGAAGAGAGTAACTTTGCTCTAAGATTGTGGATGATAAAAATGAAGGATAACCTCTCTATTTATAGAAGAATTTGATGAGAGTAGAGGAAAAGGGGATGAATGTGGGATAAAAATCCAACCAATAGGAAGAAGCCACTTCTTACCATGTGAATTGGCCAAGGATATGCATGTTTTTATGAATGTTCCAATAAATGACATTAGGTGGCTTTTCAAATTTAAAATTTGGCTTATTGGAGGGAGAAGAAAGGGTCTTAAATGCCAAGTGGGGGACATGTAAGAGGGGAGTTAATGCTATGTTGTAAAGGACAAGTCATTTGAGAGGGAGATTTGAAATGGGGGAATATTCCACTTTTATGCCATGTTGATGGAAATTAGAAGATTTAATAAATCAATTAAATGATTTATTTGTGCAAGTGGGAAAAGCTAGAGGATGGGACATCAATTAGGATTAGATTTAATTATGATTTGATTAAATAAAAGTAGGTTAGGTGATTTGACCCATTTGATTTAGATTTATGGATTAAAATAAATCAAAAGGAGATGAAAAATGATTTAGACTTAGTTAAATAAATATTTTGATTTATCTAGCTAAAGGGGATGATGTTAGTGTTAAAGATGAATTTATTTAATTTAAATGGAGGACTTTAGAGATTAATCAAATAAACTTTATTTATTTGATGAATGGATGAATATGAATTAATTAGATGCATGATGCAAATTTTGCATGTCTACAAAAGTCCTTACAATTAAATGGTGAAGGAATTTAAATATTTTATATCCGGCTACATAAAATTCTCTTACCCACACCATTTCACCTTTCACTCACATCCTTTAAAATGGTAAATATTTTAAAAGAACACTTTATTGGGAAATTTTATTTTTTTACCTATTCCTTTTAATTTTCAATCTTTACTTTTACACCTTTAAAATATTGCATCTTAAAAATGAAAGGCTTTAATTAGATTTTTAATCTAGATAGGAAAACAATTTACCCATGTTTCTCCATTATAATTTACTTTCTCACCATCAAAATTTTACCAAACAATAATGTTGGAAATCTCTCACGAGTCCCACCACCACCTTATACAAGCACTGTCTAGCATCACATATCTCCGTGAATACATTTTCATTTTAAATATATTTCTTTCTAAATGGTGAAAGCCCCTACGTTTTTCATTAGACTATGTAAAAACAATTACCCATGCCTCCTTTTTATTTCACTTTAAATGTTCCATATTTTAAATTTATTTATTTGAGGAGACCTTAAGTCATTTTACCTGAGTTATCAAAACCTTATAAAAAATTTAAACACAAACCTTTTAAATATTTTCCATGAGCCCACCATAGGCCACTCCTTGCACCCCCATAGCTCTTTAATGATGTCACCATAAACCCATACGGGTTGGTGTGCAAACACTTTATAAAGCTGAAAATAAAATATTTGCACTACTAATGAAGGCTTCATAAAATATTAAAAAATTTAAAACCTCCATACATGCCTCCATCCTCTGACCATGGATTTGATCTTTGTGTTCTTCACATTCTACTACTCCTCAATGAAATCCCACAACATCAAGCAAATGTTTATAGTAGAAAACATGCAATTCTATCTTATCCTCATCTTAGCCATTTTGAAACTTTTTGTAGGCTAAAACAAAAGCAACCAGCTCAAAGAATGACACAAATATTTGTAGGTCGTGAGAATGAGATGTAGGGTGTTTATGATGTTACTAGGCACTTAGAAACATCATAAGCCTTTCTAAAATTGCTTCCAAGTCATTAGAAATGGTTGTGGCACCATTCTAAAAATGAAAACCATGATTTGCACCTCAAAAATAACATTAAAAATCTACCCCAAACCAAAAAACGTGATTGCATTTTGTAATCTGATCCTTCCACAATAAAAATTCCCACCTTACAATAAAAAAAAGGTATTTAAAACATATGGAATCAACAACAAAGGAGTGCCCCACAAAACTCTCCCCCAAAAATTGCCTCTTAGCTCACCTCCCCACTTCCCTGTGATCTTCTTGTGATGTCAGCATGAACTTTCATGGGCTGCTATGGAGAGCTTTTAAAATACTGAAATTGTTTGAAAAGGCCACAATAATGTCTACAATTATTTATAAAAGTTTTTCGAATATTTTAAACAACACCAAAAGGCTCCAAATTCCTTCCCCACTTCCCCACAAGAAAATACTGTTGTGAGCATTCACTCCATGGCTCATGGGGAAGGAAAAATTAAAAGGAAAAAACATAATAAAATTTATTAAAAATAAAATTTTTCCCTATCTTCTCCTTTCCACATTTTTTAGGCATTTAAAACATTTAAAATATTTTAAAGAATTTTCCTTTTAAACTTTAGGAAATAGTGAAATTTTAATTTCGGCTACCACCCAAAAGAGGAAAATTCACTACAAAAAAACTAGGACACTTGGAGCTGCAAAAATTTCATAGAGACATTATCAATTATGTAGAGAAAACCCATTTCCTCAAAACTTGCATCGCTGAAATATTTCTAGGACGCCCTTTGTAAACTGGCATGTCAGATGTCTTTGTTGGGACTAAAATTAATTAAAATAATGTATCAAATGACCTCTATTTTTGATGAAAATGGAGCTGGAGAGGTTTTAGACTAGAATGAGAAATGGGTTTCCCTTATAATTGCAAAATTTGAAACTTTTTGAAACACCAATTTTGACCTAGTCATAGGTAGAAAATGATTAAATAACCCATCAAAAATCATCCTGGGGATCTGAAATTGGGCAGACATGTAGAAATTTGAACCATAAATTTAGTGCTATAAACAACTTGGAAAAATTCATCTCAAGGAACAAGATATTAAATTCCAAAATAGCTCACTCAGACTTTTCTAGAAATGTACCTATCCAAAACCAATTAAGGCTCACCAAGTCACCACTTTGAAAAAATACTAAATCGCCTCTTGGGAAGCTACCCACTGGAAAAAATTGGTCATTTAGGTCCATTGATTATGTGTTCAAGAGGGATTTCCTTCAATCCAATATTTTCACAAGATATTAAGGGTCAAACTTGACCTCCTTGAAACATTCTAGAAATGTAGATGTAAAAACTAACAAACTGCATTTGCTTTTGACTTGGTAAAAGTATCAACTCTAATCATGAGACTTTGAAACTAGACTAGGGATCATATGAGTGTGAGGGGAATAAAGAACATCAAACATTTTCTATAATGATCATCCAGTTGTGAAATATTAGTCTGACTAGGAGGCCACTTTGTAGGATTGAGAGTTTTCCAACAATGAAACAATCCTAGAACCATCCATCTTTTCTTTTCAAAAGCATATCAAAAATCATCACGAGAAGCTAAAAATAGACATACAAATTCACATATTTCAAATGAATACACTCACCAAGGGGTTTGGCATGAAAGTCAAGTAGCTCCGAATTATGACCCTCCAAAGTAGGTCACTAGGGCAGATTTTTCATGGGCATTTATGAGTGTGCAAATCAAAATTTTCAATATAGGAACTTCAAATTTGTAAAATTTGTAAAATTTGAAGGTTCCATCGCTAAATAGGATGAAAATGAGTAGTAATTAGAGGAATTAGGTGCTTCAACACAAGGAAGAATACCACACTCCTTGATATGTTGATTTTTTGTTGTTTAAAGCCTTACATTCATTAGTAGAATGTCCATGAAGTCTATGATATGCACAAAATGAATTCCTATAATATAATTTCTTTCATTCTTTTGGAGGAATGGATATCCAATGATCTTGGAGGAGCCTCAACAAGATACTCTCATGATCAAAAGTAGAGGATGTCCCTTTATTTGTGTAAGATGTCATACACACACTAAATGACAAGGCATTAAACAAAAGTGTAGATAAAGGTGGTAAACCTAGATCTTTCTTGAAAGAGTATGGTATGTTGGTTTGCTTCATGTTTTCATTGTATCCATGTGTATGAGGAAGGTTTTATCCAATACCATAGAAATATTTCAATTCAAATGAAGAGGGTTTATGTTTCTGAGAAGGATTGGTTTCTTCACGAGAACATAAATCATTTTTAAAGTCATGTGTTATCCCCCCACTTTGGATGGAAGCTATATAGCCCCCATTACCACCATGTTGTAATGTTGTAAAATTAAGTTGAGAAAATGAAACACAAGGTTTTTCTTGTTTGGATTGTGATATTTTACACTCTCCTATAAATGGAGGTGTAAAACCCCAATCATAATTAGAACTCATATTTGAAAATGAATCATTGGTATATGACTCTTCCGATTTCGAGGGTGGGATTTTTAATTGTTTATTGAAACAAGGCATACAATCTAATGACCCCAAATTATCACTAATGAGGTTTGTTGTAGTTGAAAGATTAGCATTAACTTGTGTAGGTTCAACTTTTGATTTTGGAATGAATGTATTAGGAGACTTGGAAGTGTTGTGATCATGTGATTCATAGCTTTGGTCATCTGCTTCAACTGTGTATATCTTGTTTTTGTATTCAAATTTCATTGTATGATGGAGAGTAGAGGGGACTCCTTTCATAGTATGTGTAGTGAAGAAAATTGTGCACTCTTGGAAAAATAAGCAATTTCACACTTAATTTGGACCTATTTTTCTACCTTGCATTAATTACCCTTTAAAATCACCATTTATAGGCCCTTAAGACCCATTATTTTGGATCTCGAGGCTCATTTCACTAAACAATCATATAAAATCACATAAAACCACTTAAATCCCTAAAAATCCTAAAAATCCACCTCAAAAAGCTAAGGTGGGACTCATTAGCTACATTGGGAAAATGAGACCCCTTAGGTGGGACCCATTCGCCAAGTGTGGCAAATGAATCCCATTTAGGGCCTTTTTCAAATTTGAGCAGGAATTGATCAATTCAATTCAAGGTTTTTGGTAAATTTCAGCCTTTGAGATCTAAATAACAGTCAATTAGGTGATAATTCCTATAAACACAAGCTTCTAAGTCATTTTTCACAAACCAGTCATACTCTAAGCACTTTGAGTAAGTATTTTCAAGAATCAAGTATCAAGCAATCTTTCACAAGAGAATTTTGATTCCAAAAGCAAGCAAAGTTGAAGCATTGGAGCAAAATTAAAGCATTTTTGTAAGTCTTCAAGCTCACTTTCAGTCAAGATCTAGCATTGTTAAGGGTTGATCATGGATGGCTATGGTGAATTATGATGGATTCTAGGTTGGGGAGATGCAACTAGCCATTAAGACAATCCTAAAGACTTGTTTCCTAAGTGATTCCATCTTCCATTATCACTTTATATTTAGCCTATGGAAGGTACAAGCCTCATTAGAGCTCACTTGGGGTGATTAGAGATCATCATAAGTGATTTATTCATCTTTGCATTTCCATTATTGCATCATATTCTTGCACATTAGAATATGATTGCATCATCTTTCAGTTTTCTTAGTCTTAGACACACTTAAGAATATGGTTTTCATACACTTTTCATTATTTCAATCAAGGTTTAATTACCAAAATAGGGGTTTTACTGAAGCAAACCCCCCATTAGAAAATAAATTTGAACTTTGTTTTGTAGGTATTTTTCACAAATTCAAACCCAAAACTTAAATTGGAAAGAAAGGGCAAGTATTGGAGTGCAGATCTAAGCTTTCAATTTCTAAAAAGGCAAGATATGACTGATTCAACAAGAGTAGAAAATGAGTCCCACTATAGTTGTCTATCAAATCTTTTTGTGGATTCTGATACCCTTTTTCCTGAAACAGATTCCTATGTAGAAATTAGGATCTGGGACTAATTCACCTAGGTTGGTGAATGAGTCCCAGTAGCATAAAAATTTAATATTTCTAGAAAATTTGAGCTATTTCCAATCTCTTCATGGTTTTGAGGTGAAAACCATTTACATCATTTCTTTTTTGTTCTATTTTATTTACATTTCTAGGACATTTTCTAGGTCATTTAGCATTTTTTTTCATATCACACTGTGTTTTCCAATTCATTATCTTTTCCAAGTTTACACTTGGTGGAGAACCCATCATTATACATCATTGAATCCCTATAACAATCCCTTTGCAAGATTTCAATCTCCTTTGCATTGAAATCTCAAGGGTTTGTTCTTGAGTGAAAGATTGGAAATGGTCTCTCTCCTTTTAGGTCCAAAAACCCTAGAAGCGAAAGAGAGCAGCCATTTTTCTTCATTTCATCTTGAATCCATGGTCTCCCTAGGAGAATATTGTATCAAAGGGGTCCTTGAATGATATGGATAGAGGTAGGAAATACTACAGGTCTGACCTCAATAAGTAATGTGATCATCCCTAGTGCTTGTCTATTAACATTGTCAAAGCCATGGATATGAACATCATTAAGTTGAATGAGCCTTTTGTCCACACCAATTTTTTCTAGGAGGTCCATGCTACAAACATTAATTTTAGTTCCATTGTCTATGAGATTGTGTCTAACTATAGTTTCATTAATGATCACCTTTATCATTAAGGCTTTATTCTTGTTTTGAGTCTCAAGTGAGGGAAATTCATGTTTAGGGGATGTGATTTTTGATTGTGTGACTTGTGTGGGATGAAAGGATGATGTTAAATTATTCAATTTCATAGAAGCATGGATCTCCTCCTACTTTATTTGTAACATTTCTTGAAATAGGCACTTGTATGTAGGTGATAGTTGAATAAGTTGCCATATGGATATATTAGCAGGGCTTTTCTTAAGATCTTCAACTATATTATGAAAAGGTGAATGAGGAGAACTAAAAAAAATATGTTGAGGTGATGGTGATGATGTGGGAGCTATTTTTGGTCCCCTATATGTTTGAGCAATTATGTTATATCTTGGTTGTTGCGAAACATTGTTAGATTGTATCATAGATTTCAAGAAATCTCTTATTTTCTTATGTGATTCATTAATTGGAGGTGACTTAGTAAGACCACTAATTAAAGGAGATCCAATTTGTTTCATTATAACCTCAACAATATTGTCTTTATTTGCATGATCTCTTAGTGAAGAAGAATCTAATGTCACTTCACCTAAGGAAGCCTCATTACATGTGTCAATGTTTAGATTTTCTTGCACCATGATATCCTCCCTAGGAGGAAAGTTTTTAGGAGAACCAAAAACTAAATGTTCATGACACTCAAAGGTAGCTTCTTCTAAATGAATTCAATGAAAGAAAGGGAATGATCAATGGTTGAATTGTCTTGCTCAATAAGGGTTTCCCTAGGTGTAGAGGGATTACCTATCATTGTGTTGTATTTTTCATCAATGCAAAGACCACTAAGAGAGGTAAGTGGAGAGAAACAATTAGGACTCTCAAAAATCTCATTGATTAGTTCTTCTAACATCAAACTATCTTCTTTTCCAATAGGAGAGCTATTAGAAGAAGAAAAAATATGATCATTAGGATTATCCAAGGTTGTATTCTATTTCACTAAAACAATCTAATAGGGAGGGGATGTGAACTTTTTCTTTGTGTTCCTAGAAAGGTAAGTTACTAACATTGTTTTCCCAAAAATGAAAAGAAATTTTAACCATCTCATGCAATGCTTTAATAATGCAAACAATTTATATCCAAAGATGCATAACACATTTATCCAATCTATGCAAAACTTTAAAAGTGCAAACAATGTATATCCCAAAATGAAAAGAACTTTTATCAAACTTACACAAAGTTTTATTAATTTAAACATTGTACATTGAAAAGTGAAAAGTACTTTTATCCATATTATGTAAAGTTTCAGAAATGTGAGCATTTTTAGATCTAATGATGTTTGTCATTGAAATGATTGGAAAAAATGGTTTCCCTAAATTGATTTTCTTGACCTAGATGCATAAGATAAATGTTCCCAAAACTTTTTGGACTTATAGTATATGTTACTAGGAGACTTAGGAAGCACAAAAATGTATATTTAAACCCAGAAAATTGCAACTTCAAACTCAATAGGGACTAAGATGCCAGTAATGGAATCTTGGTCCTACTAAAGGAATTTGATGGGTCTAGAAAGTGTAATAGAATCCAATCAACTTAGACAAGATTATGAGGTAAAAAACCAAAGAGGGACCAAGACACCAAGAAAGGAATTTTTGTCCTAGTGGAGGATTTTTGTAGAAAAATAACAAATTATGAGTTGTTTATAGTGTTCCAAGATTTCCTACCTGGAGACCTAATGTTTGGAAGTAGAAAATTGTGAAAATTAATACAAGAAAAAGTAACTAGTGACAAGCAATTGTCTAGATGCAAAGTTGAATGCAATTTCTTCAATTTTGGATGCAATAACAATGTTCCTAAATACAATTAAGATGATGAACAATGCACTTTTGAATTTTTCAATGAGATAAAATGATGCAAGAAAGAAAAAATGTAACCTATATGCACTTTCACTAATGTAAACATGAGAAACCCTAAATGCAATTTTCACTAAATATGAGAAAATATAGATGCAATTTCACTTTAATGCAAGATGCAATGCAAGAATGAATGCAATATAGATCTAGGAATTTTATGAACTCTAAATCAAAACAATGAATGTTCAAGAAGTCAAGGTCACCAAAATGATTAGTTGAAAAATGGACATAGAACATCACTTTTCTCCAACTAACTTTCAAGTATGTCCTAGGAGTCCTAATTAGATTGACTATCAACCTAACAAGGTGAGTCAATTCTAAAAAAGGACCTAGAAGGGGGTTCTTTAAAATTTTAGGGGTTCACCACCAAGAAAATACTTGGAAAAGACAAATAAACATTCAACTCATAAAACCTTTGTATAAGCTTAATGAGAGATGTAAATGTTGAAATTACGCAACAAGAAGACAAAATGTGTGTATCTGGGAAGTCTATAAATTCAATGAGGATTTCAGAAATGTAAAGAAGTTGTCAAAAAGTGCTATGGAGGAAAAATATGCCCTTACTGTTGTTTTAGTCCCATTGTTGTTTTTGGGGAAGATGTGAAATCTTCAAATGTCAGACCTGGATTTGAAAGAATTTCTAAAAAAATATGTTTGATAGGACTAAAATGCCCTAGGTGGTGACTTAGTCCCATCAGGAATTTTTGAACTTCTGAATGTGGTCCTGAGGATTAATGTCTACTCTTACTTCTTCTCTGATCACATATTCTCAAACTTTCAAATTTGGCATATGGGTGAGTTTCCATGAAGATGAAAATTTTGTAATGAAACTTTGTAACTTTTCACTTCAAATGATCTTCAAGTCTTTAACCTAAATCTGCAATCACAAAGATGCAAGAGGAGAAAAACTTGTTGATTGTTAGTGAATGAGAGTTTTCTTTGGTCAAACCCATTTTTAGTAATTAAACATTGAAATGAAATAGAATAATGAAGGGAAATGACGAATGAACAACATGCAATGCTACAACTCACCAAAACCTTGTTGTAAAGTTTGAAAACTTGTGTGAAATGGATGCAATGGACATGTATCTTGAATCAAAGGGATGCTTGATAGATATGGACTTGAATTTCTCGCTTGAATCAAAACCCTACATCACAAATGTTATCACAACAACACACATGATGCACAGAGATCTTTGATATGATGCTTGAATCTTGATGATCACTTCTAATGCTTGATGAATTTTTCTTGAGTGCATAAATTTCCCTTAGGAATGTTCATACTTGAATGCTTCTTATGAAAATGAGTGGAGGAACCCTTTATCTATACTTATTCATGCTTAACTTCCTGAAATTACACTACAACAAGATGATAAATGAAATAATTAATTAAATGAGGCTAAATACCATCAAAATTTGAAATTAAATCTCAAAAATAAGCCAAGAAGGATTTGGACGTCCTAGGTGGCATCTTAGTCCAAAGGCTCAAATATCAAACCATAGACTCCAAAAAGGGACCTTTTTAGGTACATTCAAAATCAAGGTTCCAAGATGCATGGAAGACAAAGACACCCTAGGTGGCATTTTAGTCCTAGTCCACAAATCAAGGAAACATAGATAGAATCATTTATCTTTTGATGTTTGTTAGGATTATCCATAAAATATATAGTTTATTAGGCTTTTGGAAGAAAAATAACACCAATTAATCCATAAAGAAGCATAAGGGCATGTGTAGGATCATGATGGGCCAAAAAGTGGCGATATGATGGGTATGTGGCTGACAACTATTTTTTACCCAAAATTGATTAAACAAAAAGGGTTTTTAAAGGAGATTCTTAGCTTTCCACCAATGTAAATTATTCTTTACTTTGAATTTAATAAATAAATATTATTCATTTTCTATTTGAATTACGACTAAAGTCCTGATTGATAGGCTGATTGAAAAACATCTATAGCTTTCAAATGGTATCACATTTTTTGAATTTGAAACATGCATCACATTATATGCTTCACATACTATAAGATTAAAAAAAATAAAAAATTCATGAAGTTTTGACCATGTTAAGGTGGTTAGAGATACAAGTTTTTTATATTTTTTAAAAGTTGTAATAATAAATTCATAATTAATTATTCACTTGGAAAAAAATTACAAAAAAATATGCATCACATTGGGACATTAGTTCTCTACTTATATCTAAAATATTATCATTTTATTGTGGTTAGGGTGGTCAAACAGACACCTACTTATTTTTTCCCTGAAATTTAAGTGCTACTGCATTGAAATTTCAAATCTTCACCAAATAGATTTTTTCTTTTTAAAATAAACCTGGTAGTTTAGAAACTATATTCCATTTTCTACAAATTCTATTCTTACATATCTTTGAAATAATGTAGATAACTTATTAATTTTTTTACGTCAAGTTCCCTAACTTTGATTTTTTTGAATTTTATCACCACTTAAGGGCTTTTTTTTCCATGATGATCCTACACATGCCTATAAATAAAGCAAGACAGGCCTAAACAAGAGTTAAAATACAAGGGTATGCATTTTTCTACACTACATACACTTTCATGAATGCAAAATTTAGAGACCCTAGAATTCTAATTAACTAAGGAAAAACCTAATGCAATATTAATGCAAGAAAGATCTAGGATTATGATGCACTCCAAATCAGAATTATGATGTTTTAAATGTAGGTTCAATGAAATAAAACATCTGAAAAATGGGATAATGGATGCTTTCATATGGTTTAGAACATAGAGAAAGACCTACTTTCCAATTATTTCATTAAAGGATAACCCTAAATATCTCAATGCAAAGGAGAAAAAGATCTTCCAATAAGGTTGTCCTAGGTTATGATTGTAAACTAACGGGGAATTCACCACCAGGTTAAGACTTGGAAAGATGAATGCAATGCAAGATGTAATGGTTAACCCTAATATGATGCAATCTTTCACTATATGAACTAAAACATGAATCTAGCAAATGGGTATTTGAAACTATGAAAACCTAAAAATTGACCTAAAATGGGACTCATATGCAAGAATTGACATATCAATCCAATTAGGTTTTTCTTAAACTTCAAATTCTAAATTTTATCTTCAATGTCTTCTTTATGCTTCCCAATTGATTTCCTGATCCAAAACCCTGATTTGCAACCTATAGAAGTCTTCCAAGTATCTCCAATGCAAGGTGACAACTTTGACAACTTTGAACACTTTTAAAACTTTATCTGAACTTTCTCTTCAATGTATCCTCAATATAAACTTGCAAATCACACACTAAAGAAAAGGAAAAATCCTTTTTTGTTAGTGGAAAGGGGTTTGCCTTGGTCAAACTCTGTTTTGGTAATAAAACCTTGAAATGAAGTGAAATAGGAATGGAGAATGATGAATGAACAAAATGAGATGTTGCAACCTACTAAACCTTAGCAATTAAGTGTTGCAAAAATCCATGAGATGACTCCAATGGATGTAGATCTTGACTCGTGCTTGGATTTCATAGACCATGAATGAAATTATAGCTTGAATCATGAAACCCTAGGTCACAATTATTAGCTTAAAAAAAAACATGATGCATGACGACTTTGACATGATGCTTGATGCTTGAAGAATGCTATGAAATTCTTGATAATCTACTCTTGAATGCTCTTGTAAACACTTCAATTATCTTGTGAACTCAAACTTTCTATTATGAATGCTCTCACAAAATTCCTAGGTGAAAATGAGTGAAAGAACCATGTATTTATACTTAATTATCCAAGAATTCCAAAAATTACATTACTAAAAGTTGCCATCATACCTAGGAGTATAAAATGCTACCAAAAATTTGAATTAATTTTAATTTTGGGCCACACGGGACTCATACACCCAAGGTGGTGTATGAGTCCTATTAGGCATAAATTATAGGACCAAATTCAAAATTGCTTAGAAAGGTATATAACTAGGATTGGGACCCAAAATCCTTGGTGGGACTCATACACCTAAGGTGGCATATGGGTCCTAGATCGATAAATTTGGGCCACATGGGACTCATACACCCAAGGTGGTGTATGAGTCCTATTAGGCATAAATTATGGGATCAAATTCAAAATTGCTTAGAAAGGTATATAACTAGGATTGGGACCCAAAATCCTAGGTGGGACTCATACACCTAAGGTGGTGTATGGGTCCTAGATCGATAAATTTGGGCCACACAACCTAAAAACACATGAATTATGATTGGATGTTGATTCATATAGGTATTATGCTTGAAAAGATGCATTAAATGAGGTTGTGGATGCAAAATACGAAAAATTAAAGGGTATGTGTAGGATCATCATGGAAAAAACAAGCCCTTAAGTGGCAAAAAATTCAAACATATCAGAGTTAGGCAACTTGACGTAAAAATTTGAATAAGTTATCTATATTATTTCAAAAATATGTAAGAATGGAATTTGTAGAAAATTGAATGTAGTTTTTAAACTACTAGGTTTATTTGAAAAAAAAAATCTATTTGGTGAAAAATTGAAGTTTCAATGCAGTAGTACTTAAATTTCAGGAAAAAATAAGAAGTAGGTGTCTGTCTAACCAACCTAACCACAATAAAATGATAATATTTTTTTTATAATATTTTAGAAATAAGTAGAAGACTCATGTCTTGATGTGATGCATATTTTTTTGTAATTTTTTTCCAATTAAATAAAATTATGAATTTTTTATTAGAAATTTTAAAAAATATAAAAACTTGTATGTCTGACCACCTTAACTTGGTCAAAACTTTATGAGAATTTTTTAAAAATATCCTATAGTTTGTGAAGCATAGAATGTGACACATGTTTTGGATTCAAAAAATGTGATACTATTTGAAAGCTATAGATGTTTTTCAATCAGTCTATCAATCAGGGATTTAGTTGTAATTCAAACAGGAAATGAATAAAAATTATTTATTAAATTCAAAGTAAAGCATAATTTATATTGGTGGAAAGTTGAGAATATCTTTTAAAAACCCTTTTTGTTTCATCAATTTCTGGTAAAAAAGGTCATCAACCACATACCCTACACATACCCATCATATTGCCACTTTTTGGCCCATCATGATCATGCACATACCCTAAAGCATAAAGGAGCCCAATTATTTATGAAAATCCTACAAAAGTGTGAGTGTGTTAAAACACTTTACAAAACTTTAAATAAGGCATGATTAATGTTAAAAATAGATTTAGGGTATGTGCAAATCATGATGGGCCAAAAAGTGGTGATATGATGGGTATATGTAGGGTATGTGGCTGATGACTTTTATTTTACCAAAAATTGATGAAATGAAAAGGGTTTTTAAAGGATATTCTTAGCTTTCCACCAATATAAATTATGCTTTATTTTCAATTTAATAAATAAATATTATTCATTTTCTATTTCAGTTATAACTAAAGTATTGATTGATAGGCTTATTGAAAAATATCTATAGCTTTCAAACGGTATCACATATTTCAAATCCAAAACATGTGTCACATTCTATGATTCACATACTATAGAATTTTTTTTTTTTTAAAAATCATGAAATTTTGACCAAGTTAAGGTGGTCATACATACAAGTGTTTATATTTTTTAAAAGTTGTAGTAAAATAATCATAATTAATTATTTACTTGGGAAAAAAATACAAAAAAAAATGCATCACATCGTGATATGAGTACTCTACTTATATCTAGAATATTATAAAAGAATATTATCATTTTATTGTGGTTAGGGTGGTCAAAAAACACCTACTTCTTATTTTTTTCCCTAAAATTTAAGTACTAGTGCATTGAAATTTCAAAATTTTACCAGATAGATTTTTTTTATATAAACCTAATAGTTTAGAAACTACATTCAATTTGTTACATATTATATTCTTACCTATTTTTGAAATAATATAGATAATCTATTCAAAATTTTATGTCAATTTGCCTAATTTGATTTTTCCAATTCTTTTGCCACTTAAGGGCTTGTTTTTACCATGATGATCCTGTACATACCCTTTAATAGGTTCAATTAATTAATAAAACCTCAAAAATGTGTGAAAGTGTGCTACAACACTTTAACAATGTAATATTTTAAGTTCATTAGTTTACAAGGTCCCAAGACCTAATGTGAATGTGTCAAACACATTACAACACTAAATCAAGACACCATTAAGCTTAGTTAACAAGGAGGGTCCAACTAGGTAAGGAAAAGTAAAAGGGATACTTTTTTCATTGCCACAAAGTACTCAATGAAGATCAAAACAAAGTCATCCAAGAAGTCTCTGAATACACTATTCATGAGGTTCATAAAGGTTGTTGGTGCATTATTCAAACCAAAAGGTACCACCATGGACTTGTAATTCCCATATTGAGTTTTGAATTCAATATTTGGAATATCTTCTTCCTTAATTCTAAATTGATGGTACCTAGACCTAAGATCAATTTTGGAGAAAACCATTGCTCCCTACATTTGGTCAAACAAATTATCAATTCTCGGTAGTGGATACCGGTTCTTGATGGTCACCTTGTTCAACATTTGGTAATTTATACACAAACATAGGGTTCCATCCTTATTTTTCACAAAGATAATTGATGCTCCCCAAGGAGACACATTGGGTCTTATAAGCCCTTTTTCTAGCAATTCCATTAATTGGGCCTTCAACTCTAGAGATCTTTGGTGGTCATTAGATAGGGTGCCTTTGATTGAGGCTCAACTCTTGGAACAAGGTCAATAGAAATTATAAATTCCCGCTTTACAGGAAACTAAGTAAGTTAATCAAGGAATACATCCTGGAACTCCTTAATAATATGATAGTCATCTAAATACTATTCCTTGCTATCAGGGTTACTGACATGCACAACATAAATTTCACATCCCTTTCAATGAGCCTTCTTGAGCTAAATCATAGAAATATAGCTAAGCTCTAAGGGTCTCTACATTCCACAAATCTTGACTGAGTTCCCATAATCATCCAAACAATTGACTATCTTATCCTCACATTTTAATATAGCCTTATGCTCAATAAAACAAGTTATTCCAAAGATTGCATTGTATGAGCCTAAAGGCACCACATACAAGTTGACTTGAGTTTGAAAGGTTGGAAGATCTAACTCACTACAAAAGTGACATGTATCTACCCTCCACTTTGCTTGATTACCATACTGGACTGTCCATGAAATAGCCATGTATCTAGGTCTAATAGGTATCTTGGATATTATTCTAGGATCTATAAAACATTTAGTAGGGTCAAGTATCAATTAAGATAGAGATATATTGGCCATAGAGCTTACCTTTCATTTGATTTGGTGAAGCCTAATACTCTGCTTGTCTATTATCCACTACAATGTGGATGCAGTGATGTTGAGTCTTCTAATAGCTTCCTTCCTTCTACAACTTCATCTGCTGAGGACAATTCAAGGTATAATGATAATTTTGAGAAGTATAACATCTATCACGATGCCCTTTGTGACCTCCTAGCTTGTCCTCTCTAAAGCCCTTCTACTTATGGTTGTTTATACCCTTGCTTTTGTTTGCCTTCTTGTTCTTTCCACCATTACCATATTCGCCCCTCTCCCATGACTCACTTCCCCTCTTGAGATTGTGGATCTGATGGCTCTTACAATCTCCTTTATGAAATTTATTTTTCTCATATAGTGACTTAGGATTCGAGTCGTTAAAGAGATTGGATAACTATTGTAGTTTCTATTCTTGTTTGGTGGATTTTTGGAAAACTTCATTCATAGTAAAAGGTTCATCCATATCCACTATAGCTCCTATGTGGGGTCTTAGTCCCATTATGTATTTTCAGATATTAAACCATTCATCTCACTAATACAATGGTTCATATTTCCATAGGTTAGTGAAATTTACCCAATACAAGATCATAGTCCTGTTTCCTTGAGTTATATTTTGAAATTTTGTTACTTTCTTGTCATAGAAAATATGTGATAACCATCTCTTCCTGAAAGATTGGAGGAAGAGTTCCCAAGTGATCTCAATGGGTTGAAGATTCCTTTCTAACTTCTTGTTATCCTAGCAAGTGGCTACTTCACCTAAGATTTGATATGTAGCCCATGTTGCCTTGGTCTATTTAGAAAGGTTGTAGAGCCCAAAGTATTTTTCCATCTCTATAATCCAAGCCTTAGCTCCTACTCCAATAGACTTACCATCGAACTTGGGTAGTGCTACCAAATTGAGATAATTTCCAATCTCTTTCTCAATTCATCCTCGTGGACCTACCCCTGGACAACCATCTCCTTGATTTCCTTCTACATTCTTGTAGTCTCAGTCCTCATGTGCCACTTAGACCTCTTTCTCTATGTGATTCGTGCAAGACTCTTGCTAGTTCAAAATTTCTAGAATTTTCTTCGGCCTCTTATTACATCCATTATTGAAACCACTACCACATACTTCTTTCCTACTAGTCACCATGTTGACTCACACTTAATCTTGCAACACATTCACATTTATTGCATCTCAACACGAGGTTCTACAAATAAAAATTATTATTCTATATCACATAATTCACACATGCATACATCCCTTACTCATAGAAGACATACACAAGAATTCATAATAAACACATTTTGGAGTCCTTCGTTTGAACACACCAAAAATATTATCTAATTTTATTTATATTAAAGGTGAGTCAATAGACCCTTATTTACAAAAGGATTCTTGTTATGTCATTCCATTTTCTCAACATTAGAAAGATGAAATTCCTTTGGGTCCTCATCTAAGTTTACATCAAACTTTACAGAATAGGATGGTTGAGCATGTAGGCTCTCCTTTTCCTCTTTAGTCAACAACGGTGCATTGGGTCCACACCCTAGATGCCAGTTCCTTATTGCAAAAATATTTTTGATCTTAGTGTAGACATGCAAAATTAGCATCATGCATTGAATTAGGTCCATTCATCAAGTAAACCAAGTTCACATTCATCTGCTCATAAAGTTAATTGAGTTCATTAAATCCATTCATTAGGAAAATCAGGTTCATTTAATTCAATCTCCAAGGATTATCCACTTAAATTGAATAAATTAACTTTATTTAATTTAAGCCTATCATTCCCTCTTTGATTAAATAAATCAAGAATTTATTTAATTAAATCTCAAAATTCATATTTCTCCCTCTTGATTTAAATAAATAAAAATATTCAAGTCAAATGGGCACGAAAGCATCTTAATCATCATCTAAGTTAATCTAATCCTAATTAACCTAATCTAACCACCCATCACATCCTCTAGCTTTTCCCACTTGCACCAATAAATCATTTTAATTCATTTATAAATTCATTTTCTTTCAACTTGGCATAAAAATGGAATATTCCCTCATGTTTGAATATGAAGACAAGTTGACTTGTGCCTTCCAACATTGCAATAACTTCTCTCTTACATGTCCCCCTCTCAACATTTAATTCACAAATTCAAATTTGAATCTCCCCCTCTTGGGCACATTGGCCAAAACTTGCACATTCCTCAACCTATCATAATGTGACAAGTGGCCTCATCTCATTGGTCCAATCTTTATCCCACATTGCTCTCTTATGAGCATTCTTTCAACTTGAGAATCTATAAGTAGAGGGCTGATTCTTCATCAAATCATCTACAATCTTATGCAAAGTTTCTCTGTTCAATTGAGAGCTGATTTTTTCCGTCTTCAAGGCATTGCATCCACATCATTGAAATTATCAAGGGTTGGGAAAGGGCTACTTTTCACATCAAAGTAGCAGCAATCAAATATGGGTTAGATATACTTCATGTTTTTCTTTGTATGGTTTTATTTATCTTGTTATTTGATAGCATTTTAAAACATGTTAGATTATCTCATATGGATGTTTAAATTTTTCTTTGTTTTAACAACTAACCATGCTAATGTGTGTGTTATATTATAAGCCATTTGTAGATTTTAGCATCCACATAATGGCACTAGAAGGAGGGCTCGCTATTCCTATCTATCTATGTTAAATGCATTGCATAGGAATATAAAGTCTTTATTTTTGTCCTTAATTAATTTGAATGCATTCAAACGGAATAGGAAGTCTTTATTTAATCATTACGCATAATAACTTTTTACCAATCCATGCCATGGATAGGAAAGCACAGTCTTTATTCCTATCCATTGTTGATTAATGCAATGCTTGAAAATTTTTGAGGTCTTTTCCATAGATTTTTACCATGCAAATTTTTTACATTTTCCTTTTATGGAGGGATTGTTCTAACACAACTATGTCAAATCTTAGAGAATGGTGAAAAAATTCGAATATCAACTATCCTCTATCAAAATCTGCTATATCTTTCTTTTTTAGGCTGGACCATTGTTTAAATGTGTTTATATGCCTTCTTTATGCACCTACATGTCCTCTTCATTTTTGCTTTGATGGATGTCCACACCCTATTCCAAGGCTCTCATTTTTTGCAGGTCGGCAGCGAGGATGTTGGAAAAAGTTGAGGATTTTTCTTTACACCTGATACTTGCATTTTCTCCAAATATTCCTTAAGCCTTTCTAAATGAATCAATTTTGTGCATATCTTGCAAACATTGCATTCTCTAAGATCACATTTATTTGAGGCATTTTATAAACAATTTATCTATATGCTCTTTGTTGGGTGCGACATCATTTCTAAAACTAGAGATCTTCATTCAAGACAAAAGGAATTCACTTTACTATCAATTATTTCACTATGAAGGTTTAACTATTTGCAAATCTAGTCCACTACCCTCAATAAGTGATAAATAGACAAAATTCTCATTGCATATGCTTCGTTATTAGTGATGCGTATTCATTATTGTTGTTAAGTGGTCGATGGAGATTTTAACTAGCACTAGCATAGTGTTTTAAAGATAGGCATCGACCCTACTTATTGTGCATTTACAACTTGATCCAAGGTGATGTGTTAGAAGCTTTTATTTTCATAGATCTGAGCAGTGTATGAATGGTAAACCAGATTGTACGAGGCATGCTTCCATTTTTTTTTTTAACATCCATATTTATTTGAAATATTACCAATCTGGAACACTAACTATAGTTTTTCTATTCTTAAAGGATAAATATATCCCTCATTTAGATGAATTTTGATACCAAACAAGTGGCCCATATTTGGCAATAAAAATATCATACACAGTTGAAAGAACTATGTCTTTTGTTCAACGAATGACTTTGTTTAGTGCAGGGACATTTAAAGAGCAATGGTACATTGTTATTGCATGGCTGTACACCTATCAAATGCATTTGCTGGAATGTTTTCAAAATGCTTTAGTCACTGTTTATGCGTTTGCTTGAATTTGTTTTTGAGAAAAATCATTTATTTGTTGTTTCTTTGTAAGCTTGCTAATGGAATTTACGTGAAAGTCTACGCGTTAGCCTACTCATAAAAAAAAAAGAATTTGGCTTTACACCTAATGTTTTTTATTTACTTTTCAGATGACTTTTTGGTGTGCCCTTACACCAACCATTTCCGTTGATTTGAAAATTTCTCATATAGCATTTATGGCGCATCTCTTTCACCTGCCAATTGCATCACTCTGAAAGTCACATAGCCTTTACACTATTAATGGTAGTGGTTCAAAATACTCTTATGCATTTGTTTGAAAGTAGTCTTTTCAAATGAGCTCATGTTATGTGCCTTACACCAACCAATTACATCAACTGGAGATTTTTTTTTTTCAAAACGTGGTTGGGCGCAGGATTTAGAGCTACCAACTACATTGGTTTAAAGGTTGTCTTGGGTCATCAATGATTTTCTTTATTATGGCTTTTTCCTCTACACCCCCCTCCTTGAGTAGGCATGAAAGTTGAACATCCTTATCATTTGTTACGCACTAATGGAAAACATAGCTTGGTTGCTCTTATGAGTCAATGCTGGCATTGTTTTTTTTTCCTTTCCTTTCAGTCCCTGTTGGAGTCTTCAACATATGATAATATCACCTCATTTAATCCCACTAAAAGCCTTGATTTCTTGGCTGACGTTTGACATTAAAAATCTATTATGCTAGGCGTGAGGGTTGATGTGGAATATATGGTAAGTGGTAGAATTTATTCCATATATACATCATTAGGGTACAAGAACCGACTAAAATAAGTGGACTGTTTGGATAAACAAATCCTTAATGTGTCTATATATGCCCATGTGTTTAGCTAAATTGTTTTCTGCTGGAAAATATGTGAACCAAGCTTCTTCCCCAGTAAAGCCACAACAAATTGACAGAAAAATTATTTTACATTGTTAACAATCATTAGGTGCATTTTGTTTAGACAAATATGAAATATTGGGTTGACAACAAAATTACATACTATGAAATACAAAAAAAAGAAGGCATATTCGGGTCAACGTGAATTACACCTACCAATTGTATTAGCATGAAAGTTTTTATAAATCTTTTCAACAAAGTCCTTTTATGCAGGAGAAGGGAGAGTCAAGTACGCTAACATTGTTTTGAATATTTTTAGGCCTTGTTAAACGTTCTTTACTTTTAGCATGGTTTTGTAACTACTTTTAATTGTCTTTTAGATATTACAATATTATCTTGTTAGGAAGTAGAATGAAATTATCATGTGAATATCATAATTAAATTTTGTTGATCACATCTAATGAAATTTTCTTCCCATATTTATTTCTTGGATTGTTTCTTGACAATTAATTCTCATATGTTTGTCTTTTTATCTTATAGGGATTTCATTTGCACAAGGGATTTGCAACATTAAAAGATAAGAGGAAATCTTGTACGAATCTTGGAGTTGAAGTAAATCAGACATTAAAAACTTGAAATCAACAAAGTATTTTTTAATGCTTAAGGCTTACATTTTATGCTTTAGTTTTTTGTTTTAAATCAACTTACATCTTTTTGGGGCTCTAAAAAGAACACTTCAATTTTTCATTGCAAAGGGTTAAAAGAGTGTTAGACACTTACTAGCTTCAATTTGGGTTCTAAAATTGAACAATCAAAACTTCATCTTTCCTTCGGTGCTTAAAACGAATTGAATCATTGCTTTGAAGGATAAAATGAATCTGTATCTTTATTGTTTTGTAATTATTTATGCAAAGTTATATCATCAAAAGACATATGCGCTTCTCTCACATCTCATGGTGATCTTGAGAATCAAAAGGATTTTGGTGACATTAAATTGTGTAATTAATTACCTACACACTTCAGTTTGGGTTTAAAATTGAACAAAACACTTTGCGAGTGTGAGTAAACCTATTGCATATGTTCTGCCTTTGTTTCTAAATGAAGGTTGATAAAACTATGAATATGTTTGCTCGCTTTTGTCTATCTGAGAGGACCTGCCTTGGGGAAAAAGTACTCATCCAAGGGAATGATTCAACTAGTAACACTCTAAACCCAAGAGTATTTCTAGCTACAATATAAATGTGGGTATTGGAAGAAACGCCAATATCACATAGTTGATTCCAACAAGATGGATCCGAAACAGGACTCTCATCGTATGGGTCAATCTCCATGGACAAAAATTCTGAACTAAAACCCTTGATTGTAGTAACCCTCCAATCTATCCAATGAGTTTATCAAAGTGGTGCATTGGAACTTAGATTCCAAGAAGTTACTTGCCATGTCTGATCTTGATTAAAATATAGAGGTTAAGACTTCATTCTTAACATAACTTTATATTTTTTCCTTGGTTGCATGTAAAATCATCTCTTCTACTATGAAGGGCATTAGGTAAGCCCACCAAGAAAAATGTACCAATTGAGCTAGGATGTTATATTGCTTGTGAGTCAGTTTGAAAACACGGTGCTTGTATCCAAAACATTGATACCAACATTCAACGAATCATCATAATTTCAAACTCTTTGAGAGGAACAAATACCTTTGAAAATTCCTCGTGTCACTACTTGTCTCTAGGGGTTCTTATCCCTAGAAGCCTTCTAAAAACTAAGGCCTTTATCTCGTTTTGTTCATTCCAAAGTCAACAATAGGAAACTATGCTTTTGAAACCTTGATTTTCACATAATGGACCTTGTGGAAGAAAAAGGAATTGAGACATAGACATTTAGTTTGAAAGCTAAGCAAGAAGTGTGTTTGTGGTAAAATCAATTCATTAATCAAGATTAACTCAAATTGAACCCCACACATGTGCTTGTTTATCTTTTTATCATCTTTCAAATCAAACATTGGTCTTTGGTTTTGAACTACTCTTAGAGAAAGGCATGTTCTTCACTATCTTGGTCTAGTAAACAAGTCCTTCCTAGGTTCATTTAGGATCAAATCAAACACTTAATCCATTCCAAAAATTTATCATCTTCATCCCACAAACAACCTTAGAGCTTTGGAAACATCATTCTAGACTTTGGTAAATCATCAAAATCAAAATCACCTTGTTTAGTTAGGAGTATGGGAATGCATCCTTTCTCATACCTCTAGTTAAATTAGCACTCCTTTGAACAAGTTCATCCCAAGATAACATCTAACAACTTAAGGTTTTCAAGCTCACTATCCAAATCAAACCAATCAAAATCAAACCCTAAGTCTAACATTGATCCAAGGTTCCTAAAAAGTTTGATACTCATATCATTTCCCCTTTTCATCTTTCATCTCGTCATTGGTCCTAAGAACCTTAAAGGTCACTTTTGCAACAAGGTCAAAACACAAGAGGAACATGGAATATAAAATTGATCCATACATCATGAGTAATCCAAATCAAATAAGCTATCAAAGCCTTACAACACCGATTGATTATCAACACTCACATCTATACAAACCGTACATGGGATCATTACCTTTGACAAATGTCAATAGTACAAAAAATGTGAGTATGCCCAAATCAAAGTTTGGGACACCTTTCCCAATGGTAGATTTAAATCCAAGTACAAACCTACAAATCCACCAACTAAACAATCAATGCACAAGCCTTCAAATGAACAATGTCATCCCACCAAATCCCTACATGCCAAATGAGAATGTACCAAGTACAAGTTTTTCTAATATGAATCCAAAAAACTTTGGGATAAATATGTTTGTGAATCATACAAATGTTGTTCAAATTCCAAACAAGATGTTAATAACTCCATGTATTAATCCAATTCAAGGTAACACCATGCAAAATCAGAGTTACCTAAATCAAGGCAATGTGATTCCCAACATCAACAATGTTTAAATTCAACCTATCATGCCAAATCTGAACATTATCCCAAATCAAAACATTGTCCAAAAAAAAAAATTTCATGATCCCATTCAAAAACCACAAGTATGCATCCCAAATTTGCGTGAACAAAAACCAAATCAATAATATCAAGGGAGTCAAGATTGAAATCAAGATCAAATTTTATGAGATCAAATTGCTACACTTACCAAAATAGTTGAGTCATTATGCCAAGAGACATCAAGATCAAATTTTGTGACATCAAAATACTTGAATGACAGACTAAACTACTGCTAACAATGACTATGATAGGTTCTTAGCTTCACACCATCCCCAACAACAACACCAAAAATGGTTGTGCCCACAAAAGGATATGAAAGTCACAAAAAATCCTAACCTCAAAATTGGACATTCCAATAGGCAACTAACATCTTCTTACGATCATTCATTTACTTTGTCAAACCAAGGAATGTATACTTGAAATGGAGTGGCACTATATGTGCACTAAGAACCAGTTTCAACCACAATTTACCAAAAATTAATGCGTGAAAGGAATTCTACTTATGCTAAAAGAATTTAATGTGAAGCCTTTCTAATTTAAGCATAACTTAATCAAAGAAGAAATCATGACAACTATTACTAAGGAAAAAACTATGAACTCGCTTTATGCTGCAAGAACAAACATAGGGATGGATTCCCGATGCTGTAGGAACAATATAAGACTGAGTTTGCATATAAAATTTCAAGAATGAAATCTAACTTATAATCAATAGGAAATAAACAAATAACCAAATATAGATACTCACTGAGTGGGCCCCCTTAGCAAGCATCAACTATTTTAAGCAATAATTGAACTCAAAACTTCATCAACTTTTATTCATAAAACTTGGAATGATATACATTGTTCTGCTTATATGGAAACTAACACAAAAATCTGATTCTCATTATAATGCTAACTCATACATACTATCCTTGCTCACTCGCGTAGGAGGAGAACTTATTTATAAGAAAAGAAACTAAATAACTATCTAACAGAGAAAGACATGGACATCAATGCATCCTGAAACTGAGGAACATAATTCATAAATGAAAGCATATCTGTTAAACACGATTCAAAGAGAATTTAGCATTCCACTCTTCCAAGATTAATGAACATTTATATTTCTTCCCATGGACTTGGACAGATTGTCTTTGTTGGAACAAATTCCTCGACATCATGCAAGAAATGGACTTTACTACAAGGCTGAGATCTACTGTGCTTCACTTGATCATGCTCCCTTTAAACACCTACGATGCACAAGGTGACAGAAGAGAAAGAAAGTATGCATCGAAAACACATGATATATATTCATTAATCAAACATTAAATCTATTTCATCATTCAAAAAAACATATGCATTATATCAGTCATTTGGGAAGTCAAATAGGGTAATTAATGAGACACATAGAGATATATAGCTGCAGGAATATAGGAATGCGTAGTTACAGGACACTACCCAATTTTAGATAAAAAGTCTTTAATCAAAGAGTTAAACAACCATTTAGCAACAAGAGTAAGGGTATTAAAATACATCATAATATTTAATTTATGAGCATATTTCAAGCTCATCATCTGCCTCCTACTTAACCTAATGATGGTCCACCAGCATTAAGTTTCCTAGTTGTCTCTCTGAAATCAATAGATGTGGCATGTCCCTGCCATGAAGTTCCAAGCTTGTAATAGAAACCTCTGAAATTTTTCCATCTTTCATATCTACAGGTTTTTGTATCCTTATTAACATCTATAGCTCAATAGGGATAAAGTGGCCACATTAAAACTAGAGGTCGAAATGTTATTGGCAACCATAACTAGAACCTCTTTTGAAGACCAATTTGTATGTACTTTTCTATCCTTCCAAGCACTGCTTTAAAGTTCAGGGGGCTATGTGGCTTAGATTTCCTTAGCCCAACAGTCAATTTCTCCCATCTCTTTTCAATTCTAGAAGAGGCAAGCTTCCAAAATAGATATGGTTGGCCTTTGAATTCTTCATACACTTGCTTTCTAATATCAAATATTTTTATTCTTTATGTTTGATTATTGAACCCATATGCAATAGTAAGCCAAGTTTTCAGCATTGTGTAAGGATCTAAGATTTTTGGTCGCAGTGGGATGGGCTCATCCCTTTCAGCTTCTTCATAGGCCTCCAATTGTCTGCCATAATTAGTTTCATTTGCTTCCTAGGACATGAGTGACCTTAAATGAATATCACCAATATAAAGAAGTGGATTCCACTCTGTTTCAGAGCGAATTATCAACCTATGCAAATAAAATTCACACAAATAATTCTTTAGCCAAGTAGGGGCTACTTGGTATGCATCATAAAATTCTTTGGCTGTATGAATAACAGGATCTAAATTCCTTGAAATTCTCATTAATTGAAGCCAAATGAATTGTTTCTTAAGGCACGGGGCATAAACCCTAGGTGGTGGTCTACATTCCATGATTTGACTAGTTACCTTCATCATTTTGTCCATTTTCTCTTTCAGATCTTGGATTTCTTGTTTCTTCCTTCCAATTTCTATTTTCAATTGCTTCTTCTCTTCCTCCCAAAGACTTTGTTGAATTTCAGTCTTGGCTAAGTGGCAGAAACTCAAGGTTTGAAATGTGACCGACCTCCATGTGGTCCTAAGGTATTCCAAAAATTCAATCAAAATTGTATTTTTATAAACAATCATTGCTTGACAAGCTGTAGGGGGCAATGAGGTTTCATTGGACACTTCTAATTGTTTAGGTTGTTATTCCTCTTGTTGCATGATGAATTCCTATTGTTGTGTAGGAGATTGTACTTCTAAAATTTTCCTAGTTTCTTTAGCCAAGTCATCAAGACTTGGCATTCCCCTTTCATTATGTCGTGCCTCATCAACTTCCTCTATCTCAATTTGCACTTCCCTAGGAATAATAAATGGACTTTATGCAACATTCTTAGATACATCCTGAGAAACATCACGACTGACTTCCTCAGATTCCTTAGAAATTATTATAACTTTAGGTTGAATAGAGGTTGAGGTGACTTTACATTGTTTCCTTGATGAAACCCTTTTTGGTAATGTTGTAGTTGTAGGAGGCATTCTCGTGGATTTTCTCTTTCTGATTTTCCTAAAAGATTCAGACTCAACAGAAGAAGATGATGGTGAACTTGTAGTGGCAAAAAGTGTTGCTGTAGGAGGAACTGCTATAGGAGAAGATGCTGCAGGAGAGGAACTCTGGGGTTTGTTCTGCCCTAGATGACTCTCCTACCTTCATTTTTCCTTTTTCTCTTTTACTAACATACCTAGTTTGTACTTGGGTAGAGGGCTCTAGTGTAGAGGCTATAGGACTATGTGCTGTAGAAGCAAACGATTCTTGCTCTACTTCCCTACTTGAAGATTCTACTCTTTGTTTCTTTTGCTTGCATTGTGCAGGGAGTGCTCTAGGGGGCTCTGGAAGTTGCAGACCCTTTTGGGCAACAAATTCTTGCCAAGAAAGGAGTGATACATCCCTTAGGGCACACTCAATCAAAATTTTAATGAGGGCATGATGGAAAATAGAGTTGTCCCTTCCCTTATAGGTTTCATGGGCACATTGTTTCCAATGATTTAGCAAAAACATTGGGACATTAATAGCTAAACCATGCCTCATATGACTCAATAATTTAAAATGGTAGGAATGTAAATAGGAGAAGTGTCCCTCGTAAGTCAAGTACCTGATTTTGAATGTAGCATATTCTGAATATGGAAAGGGTGGCAACACTCATTTGCATCCTTGTTTAGAGACCTCCAAGGGTCCATCAGTAGGTACTGTAAATTTTTCCCTAGCAGAGACATTTGTAGAGAAATTCTCTCCTACTGCTAGAAGCCCAGTTACTTTTGTAATTCATTCTTCTATTACAACCACTGTTAGACCCCACACTAAAGCTTCCCCTTCTAAAAGAGTTCTTAAAAACTTGCCAGTAACTTCTTCATTAAAGGAATCTAACCTCAGAAAATAGTTTAGCCAACCAAAATTGCTAAATGCCTAAACTATTTGAGGAGTCTATGTCAAGAGTTAATGAGCTACAGGCTCATGTCTTACCAATTGGCCACCCATATTCACAAATGATTTCAGCTAAGATTCTGGAAACTCAAACTCTTTCTGAAATTTTTTTCTACTCTGCTTCTGATTTGCTTCTTTTTTCCTTTCCATCAATTTTCTCTACTTTTCCAAGAATGACTCAAAAGATAATTGTATGAAATGATTGTTACAAACTACCAAAATCAAGCAGTTAATTATTCTTTAAGATAAAGACGTGCATTCATATTTGGAAAGTATAAGAAAATAAAAATATCTTGACTATTGTGATAGCGGCATAAGAAAAAGTTTGAAATGGATTACCCCCACCCCCTACTAAAAATTTGGCATGTGTCCAGACATGTGTGAAAGGATAGGTGAAGAATCAGGGAATAATGATTGATGTCCACATAGTAATTAATGAATAAATGAAATAAATAAAATATGTGACAACAAAAGACATCGTGTATCTTATAATAAATGCATGTACATGTTGGGAAAGATCACAGCACAACATGAAATGATGGCTAGAGTTGAAATAATAAATGAGGGTGGTACGGCAGAATGGATGACATGGATGGGTGACGTGGAAGAAAAAGAAATGAATGGTGGTGATGGATGGAAAATAGAGAAAGTGGCTCCCTTAAAAAGGAAACCTTTATTATGGGTATGCAATGTAGAATTTTAAAGAGATGTAGAAGAAAGGCCAAAGCCTTTCACTGCAGGAATATCAGTGGCCGCATCTGAATCAAACTGCTTCATAAATTCTTCTTTAGATGCTGGCTTATGATACAACCAAAGACGATGTCCATTAACCAGTAGCTTGAATTGGACATGATCTATTGTAGCTAACTAAACTGAACCATTATCAAACAGATTCTCTATTTCATAAGGACCAAGCCATCTTGTGGTGAGTTTACCTTGATTTTCCTTGTACCTGTCCAGAGTCATAGAGCAGGGCCCAATCACCAGCAGAGAATTGCTTAGTTATGATATGGTGGTCATGCCATTTTTTTCTTTTATGTTGGATAGCTTATGTATGCTGCAGGGCAGCTTTCCTCATCTCGTCCAACACATTCAGCTATAGGAGGCATTCCTTTTGGGCTTCTGAAATATTAATGTTAAGCTAGATAGAAGTCCTTAAGGTGTTATGCTCAAACTCTATTGGCAACATGGCAGTTTTTTCATAGAGTAACTCAAAAGGAGTAAACCCTGTAGTTTCTTTCCATGTTGTTCTATAGGCCTAGACTGCTTCAGGAAGGTAATTGCTCTAATCCTTCTTGTGTAATTGTACTGTCTTAGTAAGGATTGCCTGTATTTCTCTGTTGGTAACCTCTGCCTGACCATTGGCTTGAGGGTGATAGGGGCTAGACTTCCTGTGCCTGATCTTGTAATCATTCATTAGTACAGTGATTAAATTTGATGTAAATTGAGCTCCTTGATTAGTAACAAGTTCCCTTGGGGCTCCAAACTAAGTAAAAATCTACTCATATAGGAACTCAACAACTTTATTGTCACGAGCATGTGTCATTGCTTTCCTTCCACCCACTTGGTTACATAATCAGTGTAAACAAGAATGTATGATTTCCCATTGGATGGAGGATCAATAGGCACAAAAAAATCCATGCCCCACTTGTCACATTTTTTGTTGTAGGCTGCAACATCTTTGTGGAGTGTAGGCCAATAGTATCTAGTAGCAATCACTTTTATAGATGTTCTATTGGCTGCAAAGTTCCCACCACATGGCTCATCATAACAAGCATGCAGAATGTCATAGGTCTCATCTTCCCTAACACATCTTCTCATGACTTGGTCAGGCCTTGTGTAAAATAAACAATCTGCAATCCATGAAAAGATAAAACTTCTCTACTAATAATTGTCTTTTCTTTGGTGAGAAGTGGGTTGGGATCTTGTTAGCTGCTAAATAATTTGTAATGTCTGCATACCATGGTGTTTGAGTAGCAATAGAAAATAGATGTTCATCAGGAAAACTATCATCAATTACCTTAGGGGTGGTAGGTTTAGTTATTTGAAGTCATGAGAAGAGATCATCCACCACATTAGCTCAGTCTGGCTTATCAATAACTACGATATCAATTTCTTGCAACAATAGGAGCCATCTTGCCAATCTTCCAAATATGGTAGGCTTATTCATGAGGTACCTTATTGCTACATGATCTGTATGAAAAAATATTTGGTAACTAGTGACATAATATTGAAACTTGTTCAAGGCATACACAACTACTAGCAATTCTTTCTCTATGACAGTATAGTTTAATTCAGGGCCTTGAAGGTTTTTGCTAATGAAATATATATGGCATGATCAATTGAATTCTCTTTCTATCCTAAGAGTGCCCCTATGGCATAATTAGAAGCACTGTGTGTATATGAAAAGGCTAACTCCACTTTGGTTCTTGAAGAACAGGTGCCTGAGTAAGTAATTTCTTAATCTGGAGGAAAGATTTGTCATAGGCCCCAGTTTAGTCAAATTCAGAATCTTTAGTCAATAAGGCATGTAATGGACTAGCTATTTTCCTAAAATATTTGATAAATCTTCTATAATATCCAACATGTGGGTATGTACAGGATCATTATGGAAAAAATAGGCCCTTAAGTGGCAAAAAATTTAGAAAAATCAGAGTTAGACAACTTGATGTAAAAATTTGAATAAGTTATCTATATTATTTTAAAAATATGTAAGAATAGAATCTGTAGAAAATTGAATGTAGTTTCTAAACTACTTGGTTTATTTTATTTTTAAAAAATCTATTTGGTGAAAATTTGAAATTTCAATGCAATAGTACTTAAATTTGGGAAAAATAAGAAGTAGGTGTCTATAACCACCCTAACCACAATAAAATGATAATATTTTTTTATAAGATTTTAGATATAAGTAGATGACTCATGTTTAGATGTGATGCATATTTTTTTCTAATTTTTTCCAAGTAAATAATTAATTATGAATTTTTTATTACAACTTTTAAAAATATAAAAACTCGATGTCTAACCACCTTAACTTGGTCAAAACTTCATGAAATTCAATTTTTCTTTTTTAATCTATATTATGCAAATCATAGAATGTGATGCATGTTTTGGATTCAAAAAGTGTGATGTCGTTTGAAATCTATAGATGTTTTTCAATCAGCCTATCAATCTGGACTTTAATTGTAATTCAAATAGAAAATGCATAATAATTATTTATTAAATTCAAAGTAAAGCATAATTTATATTGGTGGAAATCTGAGAATCTCCTTTAAAAACCCTTTTTGTTTCCTCAATTTTGGGTAAAAAAAAGTCAAGCCACATACCCATCATATTGCCACTTTTGGCCCATCATGATCATGCACATACCCATGTCCTAGAAAGTTTCTAACATCCTTTTGTTTTATAGGTGTTTGCAAAGTTAGAATAACTTCTATTTTTGTAGGATCAACTTGAATTCCTATTTGAAAGATATGATGGCCTAAAACAATTCCTTCTTGCATCATCGTAAATCATTTCTCACTATTCAAAGATAGATTTTGTTTTTGACATCTTTTCAACACTTTTTCCAAGTTGGCTAATGCTTCTTCATAAGTGGTGAAGTCATCCATGTAGATTTCCATAGAATCATAAGAAATGTCAGCAAAAATACTGATCACTGCCCTTTGAAATGTTGCAGGTGCATTACACAGTCCAAAAGGTAAGATAGAGTAGGAAAAAGTACCCCATGGACTAGTAAAAGTTTTTTTGTCTTGATCCTCAGGTGCAATTCTAATTTGATTATACCCACTGTATCCATCCAAAAAGGAGAAATAGTTTTTACCAGACAACGAGTCTAACACTTTGTCAACAAATCGTAGTGGAAAGTGATCCTTTTTAGTTGATGTGTTTAGCTCCCTGTAGTATATACAAACTCTCCATTTTCCTCCTTTTTTAGGAACAATCACCAATAGAGATACCCATTGACTATCTGAAATGGGGTAGATGAAACTAGCATCAAGCAATTTTTGGAGTTCTATTTTAACTATTTCCCTAAGTGCTAGATTTATTCTTCTTTGAGACTACCTAATAGGTGAACAGTCTTCCTTAATGTAGATCCTATGAGTATAGAGTTAAGGATCTATTCCCTTCATATCCACATAGTCCCATGCAAAAATCTTTGTGTTGTTCTTGCAACAATGTGACTAGGACAACTTGTTGAGATTGAGGTAGCTTATTATTGATGTTCAGACAATGGCCTGGAGACACTTCTACTTGCTTTATAAGATCATTCATGGAGGCTACTGATAAAGGTATTGTCTATATTTCATGTGGAAGTATGTTATGATAAACTACAGGAGAATCAGGTGGCAGACTCTCATAATTCAGTTGTTGCAGGAAACACTGCTAAGGATAGCTATGTAGAATAGGTGAGCTACTCAAATCATAGTTGGACTACAAAATATGTAAAAGTAGCTCATCCTCACTCTGAAGCTATGAAAATGGATTAGTTTGCAGCATCATTAGCTGAGCCAATGAATTGACTTCTTCAGTTTCTTCTCCTAAATCTAGCCAAATTGGTTGAGGCTGGGCAGGTAGATATAAAGCCAATTTCTTTCTTGACTGACCATCAAAAATTATCATCTCTCCTGAATGACATCCTATAAAAGTATTATCTATGGCTAACCATGGTCTACCTAGGATGATAGAATATCCTTCCAAAGTTTCCATAGTGGAAAATATGGTGAAATCTACTCGGTATTCCCAAGACTCAAGAATGACAATAACATCTTCTACCACTCTATCAGGTTTTACTGTGGAACTATCGGCAAGCTGTAGGATGGTAGGTGTAGACTAAATGGTTAGGATATTCAAATAATCCATAGTATGCTTGTTCATTACATTGATAGTTGCACCAAGGTCAATCAAAATATTCTTTACTATTTGGCCATTAATTTTTATTTGTACCATAGGACTCCCAGGGTCAGTATATTTTGGAATGACTACCTTCTCTAACATAATATCTGCTAACTGTCCTAGAACATGGATAGTTTTGGGATCCTTTTTTTTCTTCCTAGTTTCTTTAAACATGCCTTAGTAATGGATTTTCCATAAATTAAGACATCTTTAATGGCTTGAAAAAGAGGAATTTGAATGTGTACATTCTTCAATTGATCCAAAATATCAAAGGTAGGCTCTTCCATAGACTTGGATGTAGTAATTTGCAACCTCTAAGGAAAAGATGGTTTGGCTTGATGCTGCAAGACAAGTTCCTTAGAGATAGTATCTGATACAAGTATATGTTCTATAGGATCTATAGGTTGTAAAGAGGAAGAATCTAGAATCTCTGTAATTACAGGCGATTATGGAGCTAGGAGAGTGGTTCTAGACCTGAAATGGATATCATGAATATTCAAGGCATAAGCTGGATATTGATTGGCTTCTGTAAAATACGTAGGCTATTGTTGCTACTACTTGTTATTATTAGGATCTGGCAATGGTTGAGTAGGCATAGGGGTTTGTTTTGGAGGGCCAGTATTTGCTGCAGGTGTTGCAGGAGGTGGCATGGGAGTCGAAGGTTGTGGCTATTGAGGCTATAGGGATCTAAAGGATTGATCCTGCCATTGTTGAGCACTTCTCCACTGAGGATTCTGCTACCAGTTACTTGGAGGTGGAGTCCATTATCCTTGTGGCTACTGCCAACCTCCTTGAGGAGATTTTCATTGAGGGATCTGATAGTTAGGCCAGTGTGGTTGAGAAGTATTCTAAGGTGGTGATGGCCCATATGTAGGTTGCCATTGGTTATTGTAATTAGAATAAGGATTACCAAAATTCAAAGGGTCTTGAGGCATACCTTATCTTTGAGACCATGGTCGCCTTTGTGCGATAAAGAATACTTGGTCATCATCACTCTCTACCATCTTAAAGTCCATAGGTAACTGCTTAGTCTCCAGGTTAGCCACCATCTTACATCTCTAGTCTCGTTTCTTCTATCTGCAATGTGGAGAGAACTCGGCCAAGATTACTTCAGCTTCCTCATGTTTCTTTCGAGCTTGCATAGTATGCAACTATGTAGCCATATTTTTTATGATATCCTATTTGAAATCAGGTAGTAAATTTGTGATCTTCATCAGTGAAACTCCATTAGTAGAAGACTTTCCCACTGTGGCTTGATGACCTCTACCCTTCTTAGTATTTTCTCAAGAGTAGTTGAGACATATTTTCTTAATATCATCCCAAGGTAGTTGGGTTATATATCCTCCTCCCATCAGGTCTAGGGCATCTATACAGGTGTCACTGATTCCCCTTAGGAAAAATATTTTTTGAGATTCTTCATTAAGATTATGGTCTTCTAGGCTTTCATCTTCCTTTTGTTGAATTCTGAATATATCATCCCCTTACTACCACTCTTACAATATTCCTTGTATTTCTTAAGAAATTTTGTTTGCATGGCTGCCCAACTATCAACAACACCCCTTCCCAAACTTATGAACCATCTAAGAGCTCCTTCTTTCAAAGTAGCAAGAAACAACTTCAGCTTGTGAGCATCTAAAGTGTAGTCATAGCTGCAATAGAGGATATCAAACTCAAATAAGAAAGTTTATGGGTCATCTGTAACTATTCTATAGAACTTGGGAAGCAATGAAGAAGAAATATTTTTAAGGTTAAATCATTATCTTGCTGAGTAGTGATGGGAAATTCAAAAGTAGGAGGTCAATTAGGTGGATTTCGTGCCATATTTTCTTGATGGAGTATCAGAGAAAATGGATTTTCTTTAGGTTCTTTGTCAGCTAGGTCAAATAGCAATTCAACAAATAGTTTTTTAGCAAATGGATTTATATCTTGGTCTCCTCTTTCCTCAAATAGATTATAAGCAGGTTCAGGATTGTTATCAATGAATGAAAGGTTAGGGAGGAATCTTCCCAAAGCGTCTCTTCTTCTAGGCATGCAATAGAATGAATGGTGAATTGAAGGAATTTTGAAAATTCTTGAATGATACACTAAACTACTGCTAACAATGACTATGATAGGTTCTTAGCTTGACACCATCCCCGAAAATGGCACCAAAAATGGTCACGCCTATGAAAGGATATGAAAGTCATGGAAAATCCTAACTGGGGAATTAGACATTCCAACAGGTGACTAACATCTTCTTATGGTCATTTATTTACATTGTCAAACCAGGGAATGTATACTTGAAATGGAGTGGCACTGTATGTGCACTAAGAACCAGTTTCAACCACAATTTATCAGAAATTAATGCATGAAAGGAATTCTACTTATTCTACAGGAATGTAATGCGAAGCCTTCCTAATTTAAGTGTGACTTAATCAAAGAAGAAATCATGACAACTATTACTAAGGAACAAACTATGAACTATCCTTATGTTGCAAGAACAAACACAGGGATGGATTCCCAATGATGTAGGAACAATATAAGACTAAGTTTGCATAGAAACTTTCAAGAATGAAATCTAACTTATAATCAATAGGAAATAAACAACTATCCAACTACATATACTCACTAAGTGGGCCCCCTTAGCAAGCATCAACTATTTTAAGCAAGAATTGAACTCAGAACTTCATCAACTTTTATTCATAAAACTTGGAATGATGTACATTTTTCTGCTTATATGGAAACTAACACAAAACTCTGATTCTCATTATAATACTAACTCATACATACTATCCTTGCTCACTCATGTAGGAGGAGAACTTATTTATAAGAAAAACAACTAACTAACTATCTAATAGAGAAAGACGTGGACATCAATGCATCTTGAAACTGAGGAACAGACTTAATAAATGAAAGCATATTCGTTCAACATGATTCAGAGAGAATTTAGCATTCCAATATTCCCAGATTAATGAACATTTATATTTCTTCCCAATGACCCGTAGAAAGGGTCTTCGCTAGAACAACTTCCTCAACATTGTGTAGGAAATGGACTTTACTGCAAGGCCAAGATCTGTTGCACTTGACTTGATCATGCTCCCTTTAATGACCTGTGATGCACAAGGTGACAAAAGTGAAAGAAATAATGCATGGAAAACACACTATATACATTCATTAATCACACATTAAATCTATTTCATGATACAAAAAAATATATGCATAATATCAGTCATTTGGGAAGTCAAACAAGGTAATTAATGAGACACATAGAGATATAAAGCTGCAGGAATATAGGAATGTGTAGCTACAGGACACTACCCAATTTTAGATAAAAATTCTTTAATCAAAGAGTTAAACAACCATTTAGCAACAAGAGTAAGGGTATTGAAATACATCATAATATTTAATTTATGAGCATATTTCAGGCTCATCAGATGTCACAAAATATGATCACATCCACATAGCACATACTGGACTCCATCTACCCATGAGATGCTTTCTATGGATGGGCACATAGATGATCTTCATTCAGAACAAGATTATTTTACTCCTGACATTATTACACAAAAAGAGTAGGTTATTGATTCCTATAGTCAAACTGAGTTGTCAACATCAGGATCAAATATATCCCAAATTTAGATTGAGGAAATCATATATGGAGATACCCATCATTATCTACTCAAGGAAGCAGGTCAGACATAACAAGTTATTTCAGAGTTAGCAGAGCATCCAATTGAAATAACATCATCTGCAGTGGTCATTTATCAGAGAATGCATTCTAAAGAAGAGCTCTTGGAATAGACAGAATCAAAGCATGAAGGTACTAATTCCACAATACAGGAGGAAACTTCATCTAGTGTAAATGTCAACATATGGAGCATGGAGGATCCTTATGATGAAACTGATGCCAATACTACAACCAACCACGTCATGAATCTTCATCCACCAATCACCCCATCCAAAAATTGGGACCAACATCAAATGAAGAACATTATAAAAGAAAAATAAGCTAAGAAGAATAATAGACAAATCAAATACACATGGATACCAAAGAATACAAAGAAAGATTATCCCTATCAAACTCCATTAGTCAAAGAAACTATGGGAAAAAATAAAAAAGGGAAAAGTATCCATCACAGATGTCCACAATGGAAAATTTAGGCTTCCCAAGCAACGTACAAAGTGTATCAAGAAGTTGGTCCTAATTCCATTCACACTTTCGTGTCCACCCATCATTACTCATCTTCCCAAGTTTGGAGAGTCGAAGATTCCAAACTATCAACCAATCCATCTCTTATCCCTAAACACACTTCATCCACACCTCCACGCATGATATCCTATTCTCAAATTAACCATGTATTGGCAACGAACCTTCATCATAAAGATTCTGAAGGAACTTTATCACTATGTATGCACAGAGATAGAGTTAACTCTGATATCAATAAAGTAGATCAAGAATCCCAAAAGTTGCATTCAAGTGCAGGTATCTTAGCAAAGTAGCTTCTTCAATCAGGATATCAATGGCACCTTATGATAAGGGCATCTACATCAGCAACACCTTGTGATTTAGTAAAATGAAAAAATAAAAAAATAAAAACAAATAAAAAAATAAAAAAAATGAAAATCCAAAAAGATCATAAAATAATTGAAAACAGTAAAGAGAAAAAAATTGTCATCTAGTAAAAACTGCATGGGTGACACTTTGAGCAAGACTATGATGAAAACCTAGCGAACACGCGTCATGTGTAGAATTGAGCATCTATGTGTGCCACTTTAGGTGAAAGCATCTCATCCCATCTGTAATAAATCAAGCATTCCATCCAAATTATCCATAATAAATCCATTCATCCATCTACATCCATCATCCAAGTTATCTTGATCTTGATGAAAGTTTGGGGCACACTTTATACTTTCTTATGGTAAACATCTTGACATTGGTCATTTTCATTTATCCTATCCTATCCAAAATTATCTGAGCCATGAAAGATTACCCAAATGAACATTCTTTATCTGAACACCTTATCTTATCACAAGATAATACATATCCATCCATCCATTCACCTATCTGAGCATCCACACATTAGATTCCATACATTGCTAGAGATTGGGGGTAGATATCTACATCTTTCTTCAAGAATAAATCTTGGTCTATATCCTCCAACTTATGTGGCAATCCAAACATTGGAAAATGTGAAATCAAACTGGTCAAACCATTTCAAATCCAAATCACTATCACATGACATATATATTGTGACAAGAAGACATTCCTTATCAATCCTCATCTTTCATTGAACATCAATCCAAACAGTCACTATCAGTTGCATCTAATTTGCATGAAAATGTCACATTAAATCATCCAAAAATAAATTTTGTTCCAAACCAAGCTTCAAAATCTTGGTCAATCAAACCCAATCACTCCAATATCCTTCTCGATCATTGTGTTGCTTAACACTATCCTTGCATTGTTGTGCATTCTCAACAATGTTATCATCATCAATCATGATCAATCAATCTTTGCATTGTTGTGCATCCTCAACAATGTTATTGCCATCAATCCTAATCAATCAAATCCTTGCATTGTTGTGTATCCTCAACAATGTTATCATCATCATCAATCCATCAATTCGATCAGTCAACCTTAGCTTGGTTTTCAACAAAATCCCCAAAAGAGCACTAATATCATCACAAATATCCATATCCAAATCAACAAAATCGTGTGAAAATCCAAAAAACATCCAAAACATATCTAAAATCCAAAAACACTCAAAAATTCAAAAAAGCATTAAAAACACTAGATCCAAACTATGTCGTCTCTGAGATTAAATGTAGGCAAGGCTCATCTTTGATTAGCCCGTGAGACATCAAAATCCAAAAACATTCAAAAAACACAAAAATCAAAAAACATCCAAAAAAACACAAAATCCAAAAAATTCATAAAATCTCAGAAAACCCCAAAACATTGGAAAATCAAAAAATCAAAACATTTGGAAAAACTTGAAAATACCAAAAAAAGCCTTAGAACATTCCAAAAATGTCAAAAACATCCAAATATTTGAAAAAAAATCCATCTGTCTCATCTCGCTTTCACTCGAAATAATCAATCATCCATAATAAACAGATCATCACTTTCATCCTTTGGCAACATAAATAGAAACAATCACAACAATCAGCAAAAGCAAGCTTCAATCACAAAATCAAAATTGAAACAACAAACTTTTAAATGCAAAATCAAACTCTTGATCATTTTCAAACATGTCAGTCAACCTTATATAAATAGCCTATCAATCTGAAACTTATCAATCCATCATCATCCTATATAATGCATGTCCTAGGATATATCGTTCCGACAATGGACATCATTTTGGATATCACTTTGGATTCTTATCCTATCAAAACAAATCCCTTTGGCTAGAGGTATGAAGAACATTGGCTTGTTTGTGTACTTGATCTCTTCTTTTGATTTATCTTATTGCACTCATTCTAGGGACCTCTCGATGATATCCGGATGAAGGGTTTAGATAGATAAGAATGGGGCAATGATCATTATCCCTTTGTCTGTTGTGCTTGTTAGATGTTCTTGTATGTCCTAGCAAGGTTTTCGTATGTCAAGTGTGAACATGAATACTCTTATCTATTTGTCAAGTCAAAGTCCATCTCACTAGGTGCAACACCATCCTATTTCTTTATACCTTGATGCATCGTGCATATGTGTGTTATCAAACATAAGGTAAGTAGCCCTTTTTAAAATCCCAATCCTTGATAAGCAAATCATCATCATCATGATCTCTCATAAAGTCGCCTTGTTGGAACATCTTGTCATCATCTAATGTCTTCTTTTCACACTAACATCATGTCATGAGTAGTTAATCATCATCATTAGTGCATCCATCTTGCATCCACAAAAATGTCAGCATACCACATATTATTCATATCATACATAATAGGAAACATCGATCATTTCACATGCATTGCATTTGCGTCATCATCATAATATAGATTTGTTAGTCTAAGCATCTACATAAATCATACATTTTCATAATCATAGCATATCGTATCATCCATCTCATCGATCATCACATCATATCATCATTTAAGTTGTTTAGCATAATATATATTGGTTATTCTAAGCATCTTAAGAACATCTCATTTGCATCATCATCATAACCATCCATTTTGAACTTCGTTATCACGAGATCAATGGTTAAATCAAATATTTTCGCTTGATCTCTTGAGGGTGCAATGTACCAATGTACTTTTTACTAAGGCATCTAAAAAATTAGAATTTTTTTAAAAATTTGGTCGCGGTAAGATTATTCTTTGAACCAACGCAACAAGTATATTGCTTGAAAGAGGGGAAAAATATAGACATGCAAAATTAGCATCATGCATTCAATTAGGTCCATTTATCAAGTAAACCAAGTTCACATTCATCTACTCATAAAGTTAATCAAGTTCATTAAATCCATTCATTAGGAAAATTAGGTTCATTTAATTCAATCTCTAAGGATTATCCACCTAAATTGAATAAATTAACTTTATTTAATTTAAGCCTATCATTCCCTCTTTGATTAAATAAATCAAGACTTTATTTAATTAAATCTCAAAATTCATATTTCTCCCTCTTGATTTAAATAAATAAAAATATTCAAGTCAAATTGGTGAAAGCATCTTAATCATCATCTAAGTTAATTTAATCCTGATTAACCTAATCTAACCACCCATCACATCCTCTAGTTTTTACCACTTGCACCAATAAATCATTTTAATTCATTTTCTTTCAACTTGGCATAAAAATGGAATATTCCCTCAAGTTTGAATATGAAGACAAGTTGACTTGTCCCTTCCAACATTGCAATAACTTCTCTTACATGTCCCCCTCTCAACATTTAATTCACAAATTCAAATTTGAATCTCCCCCTCTTGGGCACATTGGCCAAAACTTGCACATTCCTCAACCTATCATAATGTGACAAGTGGCCTCATCTCATTGGTCCAATCTTTATCCCACATTTCTCTCTTATGAGGATTCTTTCAACTTGAGAATCTATAAGTAGAGGGCTGATTCTTTATCAAATCATCTACAATCTTATACAAAGTTACTCTCTTCAATTGAGATATGATTTTGTCCATCTTCAAGGAATTACATTCTCATCACTGACATTATCAAGGGTTGGGAAAGGGCTACTTTTCACATCAAAGTAGCACCAATCCAATATGGAATAGATATACTTCATGTTTTTCTTTGTATGGTTTTATTTATCTTGTTATTTGATAGCATTTTAAAACATGTTAGATTATCTCATATGGATGTTGAAATTTTTCTTTGTGTTAACAACTAACCATGCTAATGTGTGTGTTAGATTATAAGCCATTTGCATATTTTAGCATCCACACTTAGGTGTTCGCTTCTCCTCAATCTTCAAGTCTCTCTCTAGCTTAAGTCATGTAAGGGCCTAAGCTAGTGTTTCATCATCAGGAAATTTTCAATTGAACCTCCATCTCTACTTTTTCTTCCTTTACGCCATTCTTATAGGAGGTTCTAACAATTTTTCCTTTCCTTCAACTTTCCTTTGACCTTCCCATATTTGCATTCAATCTAACTTTGATCAATTCTCAGGATAGCTAAATTTTGGTCAAGGGTCAACTATCCCTAATTAAACCATGGTAGACTCAAAAGGTCTAGAGTTGAACCTTAAGCTCTAATACCAAATGTAATAACCCATCCTAAATTATTACTTAATTAATATTATTGTATATGACACATGAATATAATTAAATTAAAAAGAAATAACTAAGTAGCTATAGTCAACCATAGAAACACATGTCCATTTAAAATGAGTCAAATATTCATATATTCAAATCAAAATTCAATTAAAATATCGGGTTTGACTTGGATCCTAAGGCCACAAAGTCGTTACATTAGACAACTTTACATCAAATACATGATTTATTAAATCAAGGTACATCCTAGACTAAAATAGTCTTGTTTACAACTAAGGTTCCTCTTGATGCACTCATACACTAGCGAATGAAAATATGGTTGAAACACTTTACTGCCCAACCATGAAGCTTACGCTTCCTTAGAATTCCTCAAAATTGAAGAATACCCAACCCTACATGGAAAGTTTAGCAAGAGAACAATATGCAAGGTGGAATTTAGTGTGTTCCCATACATCAAAAGATAATTTTTATCTACAAGTTAGAAAATAAAATGAAAGATCTATGCTAGGAATGGTAGAGAGTGATATCATAGAGTTCAGACATAAAAAATGAACTATATTGCTTGGCTAGGAATATTAAATATATTGCAACAACAAGAAACAATAGGATTGTTTAAAGCAGATCTATACTCTCTGAACTCCATTTCAACACCCATCCTAGAAGGTAACGTTCTACAATACAACATCTCATAACAACTATCTACCCTCTAGCAACATCTACCCTGAGGTGCTATAGTATACTTAGGTATCACTATTCTATTCAAGTAAGAGAATACTCTTCTCACATATGTCTATGAAAGAGAAGAAAAAAATTACTAATTTCCTATCTAGACAAAAATCATCTATACATGATTCAAATAGAGAAATTCAACAATCAGTCACATCATTCAGATGACCCATGTTTACTTTTCAACATAAGCATTATACATTTTAAAATGAATTAATTAAAATAACAAAAGAAGGTATGTCACAAGTATGTGTATGTACATAGACAAATTCTATGTCCATACACATATATGTGCCTACTTATGTTATTGGGTTGTGCATACATTTTGAAATAAACCATTAAATCAGTTTACAATCATTAAATAATATTCCATTTGATGTTTCTTTTGTCAAAATAAAGAATCTAGAACAAGTATATACTACTAGTTTCACACATACTATTGCTTCTTTTTCATTCTCACAAAACAATGATACTCCAACAATGTTTTTTACATATGAACATTCACTATTTTGAACAAATCCAGTACTGTTTCCTAATAAATAGTTTTAAAATAAGTTGTTTCATATAGAATTTTCATAGTTTACAACTAATCAATGTTGTTACAGCCAAGCAGTTTAATGAACAAGACTATTTTCAGTTACACAAAACTTTACAACAAATCAATGTCGTTTGCAACAAAATATTCACTTTTTACATCATTACAATGTTGTTTTAGACTAAAAAGTTACAATTTATGACAAAGCAATGTTGTTTCAAATAGAACATTGACTTTTTATGATAGTACCATGTTGTTTCAAGGTATTCAAATATAAAATGATAACATTTCAATTTAATTTTCACTATTTTTAATAGAACGAGGTTTTCTCACAATGAACGAATAATGGACAATATTATTTTACAAGTAACAAATATTATCTACAGCTAACTCATCTATGAATATCAAAGAAATCCAATAAGATTGCACTAACAAATCAAGCTAGCCCAACTTCATACATGAAAGAAGAATGCCCATTATTCAAATCTTCAAACACTTATCATTACTGAAATTTAGTGTGTAACTATTTATAAATGAAATGATTCTAAGATCAACATGCTCATCATTATAAAGCTTGAGCAAGCATTTATTTATGAGAAAAGACTCAAAAAATTTAAGGTCTAAGCAAAAGTCATTCCTTTTCAAGGTTACAAACAAAATATTCATTGATCACTCTAGAATCAACTTTTTCTTATGGGACTGATGCATTTATTTCTTAGCAACAAGAGTCATATACATGTATGCCCTTGAAGGCATGATAGTTTTATACCACTCATAATTGACATGCCTATACATATCCATAATAATTACAAAGAAACACCTTGTTGATCATACAGATGAAACCCTTCTTGAGTTTAATCAATCTTAAACTAAGATTTCTCCATTGTTCCTACTGAACCATCATGGCATTATAATACATATGACACATTCTCAATCATTTTTTATGCCCATTACCATTATTGACCCAATCGATAAAGGGAAATCTATATATTTGAGAAGAAAACACAAGGTATTATACACTTCCCATAGGATCAACAATCAATCCTCTAAAAGATTAAGCATACATAAATACAAAGTTGATCAAAAAGAAATTTTGATAGTCATTGTATGGCTAGCACCGTCATGTAAGTTTAAGTGATAGCCACATCTTTAATGGATTTAAGCCTCGACGTAGCTCTGTGAGTTAGTCGATAAGGCTCTAACTTAGATAATACTCATGCAAAGCAGGCTAGTGGCCATGCGACCCAAAAAGGGTGATTGACATCAACGCAATACTCAACTCAAGCCTATAGCAACCAAAAAAAAAAATATTACATTTTACTACACTAATGAATCATTCAAGAGAATGAAAGAATACTACTAGAATGTTAAGGAAATGATAATAAAAATCAAGCTCATTTCTAAAGTAAATCACTTTACATTATTAATCGAGCTTTTCTAAAGCTTTCCTTCGATTTTTCCACTTCCATGAGCTCTTCCCTTCTTTTTACCTTTGAGAGACTTGATTCAATTCATTGTGTTTTTCTAAGTTTATCAATTCAAAATGGAAACAATGTTTTTGGCATGTTGATGGGGCATTAACACTATGGAATTATTACCATAGCTGTCGGCCACTATCTTGATTCAAATATTAGCATAATGTTTATGACAGACCTTGTCCTTTGTGGGTTGCCATCATTATTTTCATTTGATTTTCAAACAATCTAATATGGATAATATTGGCGATCAAATTCAATTTCAAAATAATATCAATATGTATATGGATATATATATATATGTATGTATGTATTTATGTGATATTCACTCACATTTACTATATTTATTCTTCATTTTATATATATTTATGGGTCATCCCACAATAATGGGTTACACTTTTTGGCCAAACTTGACATTGAAATCAACATTTTCAAAGAAAACTTCACTTTCTGACACTTATAGTAGGTAAACTATTAGGAATTTCAAAATGATGTAAACTAGTGATTTGTGAGATTTTGTCTGTAGATTTTAAATATTTTTTTAATCTGAAATTAAATTATAATTTTTTTGCATCTCCTTTGATAACTAGTTTTTAATAGTAAACAACATTTTTAAAAAGTGGTGTGTACTTCGGCTCACATAATTTTTTTTCTATAAAGGATAAAATTCTGATTCTTTTGAATTTAGGTTGGTAACAAAAGTATCTAGTGGTTTCATTTTGTTGCATTTTGTTGAATATTTTTCTTTTAATTAAGTTTTGAAGTCAAAACATTTATAATTTGGACATAGGTGCACTTCGGCTCACATAATTTTTTGGTATGTATTGAAATTCAATTATTCTTTTTTTGTTGGAACGAGGACATCAATACCTAGTTTGTATATATTTTTCAATTTTTTTTCCTCAAATTTACTATTTTTCCACAATGATTTTTCATTGAACTTGATGTTCGGTGAAAAACCTATGTATAGTACTAAAAAATAAAATATAAAATAAAAACAAAATATATTAAATTTATAGTTGTTGGAAAGCATGTTTCAATCACTACAATCATCCATCTTGGTTTATCAAGTTGACTCCATTTGCACCTCCTTTCCAAGCTTCGATTGTAAAAAAATGCATAAATTTTGAAATGGTGGAGGAAGGTGAAAAAAGGGGGTTCATTAGAACCCCCTATATGGTGCAAGGGGATTCATTAGAAGGGATTCATTAGAAGGGGGGACGGGGGGGGGGTTCATTAGAAGGGGGGTGGTTCATTTGAAACCCCTTCATTAGAAGGGATAAACCATTTTAATTTTTTTGATGGGAATTTCTAGTTTTTCTTCATTCAAAAAATTTGAACTCACTATTGTGGGTTTACCCTTATATTTATGTATTCATATTTATATATACATATATATATATACATACATGTGTGTGTATATATATATATATGAATGTATGTATGTATGTATGCATGTATATATTGCTTGCTTGAAGGAGTTTATGAGTTACATATGCTATCACTAAATTAAATAAGAACTTTATTTCACATCGAGCATCCATATCAAATTTTCACATAATGAAACACATATCCTTTTTAATCATACTTTAAAATGTGTACTTTCATTTTCTTCAAAACATGGAGTTTATGTATATAATTTAATCTACTATCCATTCATTTTCAATCATTGAAACAACTCAAATCATGTAATTGCATTCTTCTATATATGAAAAATAGTTCAAATGCAATTTCTCATGCGATTTGTTGTGTGTGTAGGTAGATTCCATCTGGCTTACCATTCGATATGGCCAAACAATCCTACTTCAACCATGTTCTTATCCTTCAACTTTTCACCCTACAATTGTGCACTCTTGCACTTGCAAAATTCATCAATAACATTCAATTCCTGATAACATATAAGATAATTTGAAAAGATCACATAGTCAACGCGAGTCAACTTCTTTCAATTTATTTTCAAAATTTCCAAAATTTCCATTTAAGATATATATAAATTTCTTCAGTAATTCAATTTACCATATTATAATAAGTATGCAATAAAATTGGGTTACGACAGGCTTATTATACTTTTGTTCATAGGTCACTTAGTAGATATTGGACATTTTTTTCCTATAATTCATCAACATCATGGGTATGGATCCTACTAAGAATTATGCAAAGCTTTCTAGTCCATGATTATTATACCCCTTTTGCATGTTTTCATTATGCTTACATTGTGTTTGCATTGAGTTTTATATGTTTGCATTATTTATTTTTTTGCATTATGTTAGGCTTTTGTTTTCATTATGTATACTTAATGTTTTTCTTGTTGCATTGCACCTCACATGTGTGTGTTCCTTTTTCCTTACATTTTTGTGACATAGGATCTTTAGCTTAGAGGCTAGCACATCCCTTAAATTTGATGTTGCCATCTCTCCTCAACATTTAGATAAAATAGCCTATCTTGGCTTATCCTTACTTCAGTGTGACCATAAGCATAAGTTCATACTCTCATTGAAGTGGAGGTTGAATGTAGCATAAAAAATTGTCACCCTTGATACTTTCATGCTAGGATTACCTCCCCTTTATGTTCTTAGATATAATTATGCTTTTAATTTATCTATTTTATAGTAATCTTTGGAAAATTAGAAGTTTAAGTAGGATTAAGGAATTATTTTTTATGTAACGATACTTAATTCCAAAAAATAGTACTAGATTAGGGTGCTAGCACCTCTATCTGACCTATTTTTTCCCCAATTCAAATATGTTGTTGTTGGTATTCTAAAATTTATAAATTCAAAACCATTTATCAATTATCAATAATTAACTTATGGGAAATTAAATAATTGCATATAAATACAAGTCTTTTTAATCATTTGAAAACCAATCAATTTTGAGAAGTAATAATAGAATTTTAAATTGATCAATTGAGTACTCAAGATAAGAATCAACAAAATTATATAGCAACCTCATTTCATTCAAGCATCATGTTAGTAACACACCATATTTTCATGTGATTTTTTAATGTTTCATGTCTATTTATTTTGTGAGTATTAATACTTTAAGGACATCAAATCAAACATCAATTTCTCTTTGAAGGTGATGAATGCAATGAATTCAATGCATAAAGGAATATAGATCTAAGTAGTGAGTTTCAACAATTATCAATTTGTCACACGATTATCATTTAGCTTCTACACAACTGAGGTTAAGCTCTCTTTCATATCATAATAGCCATTATAGTGTTAGAAATACCAAAACATTGTTTGATTTAGGCAATCCCTATACAACTCAACCTTTTCACCTCTTCCTTGTGTTTAGATTACAAATCTTAAGTGAATTGTAAAATGATTGAAGAACTAATTGTTCATTAAATTATTCAAGTCCTACAAGTCAATAAATTAGGGAAAGTAGAATTTAATTGTGACAATTAAGCTTTCAACACTAGGTCTAGTAGAGGAAAACCTATAGGATAGGACCAATAGAGATTTGAATTATGATTTTTATTTTTTTCATTTCTATTTCTAGGGCACCAAAAACCTTGTACAACCTTTTCAATCTTAGATCTATATTCTAGGTTCCCCTATGTCTCCATCATACTCTTCTAAACTTTTTTTTTGGCTTTTAACTTTGGATGCTTTTTTTAAATCATAATAGTTCATTAAATTTTTTTGGTTAGTATAGCTGCATATTTACACTATGAAATTAAATCAATTGAACAATAGCAAATCAAATTAGTCACACATTTTTCCAAAATGGACTAAAACCTAGATCCACAATTTTGGCACTTATGTTGAGATTGGTAGCCAAGTGGGTGTTTGAGATTAATTTTAGTACCATTTCCATTATGATATAGGAAAAAGGGATGGTTTGGACCTTAAATCCATTTTCATTATATCACAATACCTTTATATTACATCAATAATATCATCTTATAGCTCAAATGAGATGTCCTTACAACCAACTAGGTCATACAATTATAGGTGATTATTAGTGTTTATTCCTAGTATTTTGATGGTCATGTAATCATCATGTTAACCACCATTTCTCTATTAAGAGAGATCAATATTGGTTGACAAGATTATATTAGGCTTAATAGTTAAGGAATCTAAAATTAGAAAATTCATTGAGTTGGCATCATGCACTTAAATGGCCTCAAAGGGAAAAAATTGGTTTGTAGGAAAGGTAATCTTCATAAATTTGGAAGCATTAAGATCTTAAAAAACACTTTTTTCTTTGACATTTTTCACTGTAGTAGAACCTATGTTTAGTGAAGAATATGACCTAATGAAGGTAGTCTCAGAAACCCACAAGTCCTTAGAATATGTCATTGTGGAATTTTGAGTTTGTCATATTAAATTTTCTTTCTCAAACATGCCATTTTACAATAAAATTTCCTTTACCAAATCAAGGTTTTTTTTGTAATGCTATGTTTTTGGCTCCTCCTACTTTCATTTCACCTTTTATATTATGCATAATATTTTTCCTCCCTCACTTGGAAGCATTTTCTTTGTATTTTACAATATTTTTATATGCCCTACTTTTATAGGATATATTTTCTAATAGATAATCATTACAAAAATATTAGATATCTTGAATTATCTTCATTACATGACATCAAAAGATTGTCATATAAATAATAAACTTCCTAATAAATTTTATTATTATCAATATACCACTTTTATTGTCTATATAGAAAAAGGAATATTTTTCATACTTTTCCCAATCCTTTTAATCATATTTTCAAATATATTAATTTTAATATCTAATTTGAGTAATTTATAATTATGATTATGTTAAGAGAAACTATTACTCTCTACCCTTAAAAAAATAAACTAGACATTAAATTTCATCTTCTTTTAAATGTAATGGAGAAATTTGTATACCTATGTTTATTTTCTTTTTACTATATGTTAAATTAAAAATATTAATTTAATATATTGCTTTTTCATCATGCTCTCCAAATATTAGTAAAGCTCTTTCTCTTTTTAAGGTCGCTTGCATGTCAAATCCTATGCTGGTCAATCATAGGGTAATAGAGCGAGAAAGATGTGCACTTCCATTTGATTGAAAAATTGTAGATCTTTTATATCACATGAATTCTAGGTTCATGCTACCAATTGTTGTATTCCCAAATTAGTGTTAAGATTCTCAATTCCCACCTTAACAAGATGTTCATAGAAAAGTTACAAAGTAATAAAAGGGACAAGCTCACCATGATGAGATTCACCTCCTTCATTCATTTATGCACTTCCCTTCAAGATTATCAAAATTTTGTAGGTAGGAGTGAATCAAAAACCACCTCTACCCATCTTGAAAATTTTGAAGCTTCAAGAAAAAACACCTACTAGCCTTTTAGAAAAAAAATATTAAAGTTTCCTTCAACTAAGTTCCACCTCCCAACCTTCTTAGCTAGTTGATATCGAAGTTTCTGATTGTTGGGATCTAGAACCTAACAAAATATAAATTTCCATCCTTAAGATGGGACTCATTCACCACTGATGGCAAATCAATCCTCTCCCAAAATTTTGTGAAATCAAGGACCAATTTTGTAACAACAAATTTGAGCTTGTCTTCTTGTCGAGTTGTCAAAGTAAAATCTGTAGAAAATAGACTGTAGGTTGCCTTCAAGCTTAAAATAGGTTTGATTTGACTTGAAACACTTTGTTGACTTGTTGATCACCTTTCAACACCTAATTGATATATAGATCTACATACACAAGTCTACAAAGGTATATGCAAAAGGGTAAAAATGGTTAAGGGTTAGGTTATAGGGATTTTCCTTGGTCAAATCCTGATTTGGTAATCAAACCCTTAATGAAAAAATGGAATGAAATGAACAAGGAAAGATGAATGAAAAACATGCAAGTGTCCTAAACTCACCAAACTTGTTAAAGAAATCTTAAGATATGTCAATGGTTTCTCCACAATACTTGATTGATGCTTGATTGAATGATGCAAAGTGCTCAAATGTGATTTGAATGCTTAGTGAATGAGAAGATTGCTTGAATGAATTAGGAGATGTAAAATGAGGAGAAAAAGACTTATTTATACACACTTGTGCCTTAGTAACCTGATGATACCTCATCACAAGTTGATATAAGGTAATTTTGAATAAAAATCCAAAAAAAAATTGAAATATTTTGGATTTTGGGCCAAGAGGGACTCATTTGCCAACCATGGCAAATGGGTCCCACCTTGGACTTGAAAGTGGGTGTTAGGAATTAAGTCACATTTAATGTTGTTTGTCAAGTTTACATTAAAAAATACACCTATTTAATCCTTATGAGTGCATAAAAGGGGTCAAATAAAGCATAAGAAAGGTGTAAATAGTGGAATTAAGCCTAGAAAATCATGAAATCTTGTGACAAGACTTTAGAATACTTCAAAATAGGACTTGATAAGTGATGAAAAGGTGATTTTTAGGTGAATTGTAATCAATAGATTCTAGAAAAGTGTAGAAATGTTTTACAACACTTCACAACACCTTCACAAGACATCATAATTTGAATTTTAAGGACCTAATGTCAATGTTTAAGCCACATTGCAAATTAAATTAGAGCAAAATGGACCAAGCATCATGACAGAAAGACCTAAAAGACCATGAAAATGTCAAAGGGCCATTTTTCTACAATAGAGTACCCACGTTTGATCTTCTTAGATCCATGTCTGAACTTGTCGGGGGCAACAACATTTGCTTCTTGAAGGGCACAAATTTCCTTTATTGCAATGTGAGAATTCTTTGTGTGTAGGTCATGAATCCATCTCTGAGGTGGCAAGATTTAACCTTTTAAGTTGATTCATTTGGTGGTTTGTGGCATTGGAGGTTGCATTTTCTTGGATCAAGCTATAATTTGTTTCATAAGCAAGCATGTGAGGTTGTTTGATCCCTACCCTTGCATTGAGGAGTGAAATCCATGTTCGATTAGTCAAGAAACCTCTATTAGCATGTCAAAGAGCACGTGGAAGAGTGTTCAGCATCAAGAAACCTATTCAACATGTCCAAGAGTGCATGAAAGAGGAAATTCCCACCAAATTTGCATAGGAAGGGTGGGAAATCGGCCCATAGTAGATAGGTGGAAGCTGCAATTTGTTTCTTCCACATCCAATTATTCAAAAGCCCCCAAAATAGTCACTAGAGCAAGTTGTGCAAGCCGTAAAATTTGTGAGGGCACTAAGCAGTACTGTTCATCCCTTAATTGTAGTCGAGCACATGTTCACGAGGGAAGGGGTGAGTTTTTCAAAATTTCATCCCCTAGTCCTATGGTAAATAAGCCCTAGTTCTTTTTTAGGCCAATGGGGGCTTAAACCTGTGCCTATTTTTCCCTCTATTTTTTTATTTTTTGGTGCAAATTTTTGCAAACAATTTTGAAATTATTTTGCATAATATGTGGAAAACTTCAGTGTAATAAATTTTGCTTGGTATCTCAAATTTGAGTACCATTTTTGAAAAAAAAAAATTCACCATGAATCCAAATAGCATATTATTGCACTTATATTATAATGTGTCTACTTATGCCCCTTTTTGGGTTAGTTGCAAATCACTCCTATTAAGTTCCCAATTGGGGGAATCAAACAAATAATCAAGGGGGTAATCTTGGTGTTTTTGGATTCTAAATTTGTTGGTTCATGTGATTATGTCTCTCATAATAAATCCCTTCCATTTGAGTGTTCTTCGTAATCCTCCTCATAAATGGAAAATTAAATGTGGATATCGTAAAATTGAGCAAATGAATCAGAATCTTCTCAATCATGATGTTGCCTTACTTGATCCTCTAGTCACAAAACATACATAAACATCATCCAACCTCACTCAAACATCTTCTTAAACATCAACATTTGAGGATGTGTAGAGCCTCTCATGATATTGTTCTCTTATGATACTATGTGGATACTATTTACATTTGATACATGCTCGAGATTACATTGGTGATTGTTTTTCCTATTTGGCTTATGTGTTTTGCTTGAATGCACATGATACTATTATATGATGTTGATAATATAATGATGCATGGTGTGATCTTTACCTATTTTTTCTATATTGTGTGGTCATGAAAATTGTTTAATACTCGTTTCTTGGTATGTATGATGATGTGTTGATGTTTGAAGCTTGGGTGAGGGGGCCGGTGTTGCATCACTCATTCGTGAGCACCTTGCCACACCGTAATTCTCTCTCACAACACACTTGACATTAGATATATAGGTTGTTTCAACACTTTGGTTTATGCAGGGCTACAAGTACTAGGCACTAACTTCACCCGCATCGTCGTGTCTGAGCATGCCCAACATACCCAATGGATAAGAAGTGGTTTAAGGATTTGACAAGGAAGTGTCCCCATCTGTATCTATTATCTGTCAGTACTCTATCCTGTTATGGTATTGTATTGTTTCATGTTGATCATTTCAAGTCATAAATCTTGATGTATTTATCATGTTATTTGCATGCGTATAACTTTTGATAATTGGTTCCTCAATATGGACTTAATTATGACAATAAATTACATTATTAATTTTTTTAGGGAATCTTAATAACTAACAATATTAAATTAATGTACAAATTATGAATAAATTGAAATGCAAATGAAAACACAAAATTGCATTTATAAATTATGTTTATTTTATTTATTTTTTAAAATAAACTAAAGTGGATTAATAATCTACAAAGTTTAAAATTTGAGTTTAAATTACTCAATAAGTTTTAAATTTAAATTTTAAATTAATTGATAGAGGGAAGTAATAAAATATTACCTCTAAAGTAAATTTTCAAAAAAAAATGGTAAATTAAAATAATAAATAATGTTTAGGTGTGTACGAATATTTATATATTTATTAAAAGTTTTAGCCCCCCCCGGATTTGATTATGCATAATATAATTAAAATAATAAAATTAACTTGTAATTCCTTCCCAATGCAATCGAGAATAGTGGGGGTAGATTTCTTATTTTGCTAAATGCATCCAAGTGTTAAGCTAGGTAAATACAAGGTGTCGAGTGTAAAATGAGAACAATCAAGTTTTCCACCTGTATAGCTTCTTTTAGCAAGAAACTATGGGGATTTTGCTAGAATTTATTGGGAAAGTTGGAAAAGAAAAGCATAGGGAAGAATTTTTGGAGAAGGAAAAGAAAATTTGGAAAGAGGATAAAAGTGGAAAAAGAGAGAAAGTTGTAGGGAAGCATAGCTCCATCTCCAACTGCAAATTTCTTCAGGTTGGTTCCTCTATATTTTATTGCAATCTATTCCTTCTTAGTTTAAATAATCTATGCAAGTCCATTGCCAACTTGTCTCTATTGCAGCACTTGAAAACAAAATATTGTCAATATGTTGTCATAATAGAAAGCTTACCTTGATCAGGTAAAGTTGAAATTCCAAACTTGAGATGGGTGAGGGTGATTTCTATTTTATATTTCATATGCTATTTTAAATTAAACCCCATTCCTAATTATTCAATGACTGCAAAACAATTATTGCTTTCACCAGTGGTGTTGAGTTATTCCTTTTGCTTTAGAGTAAATAATGTTTCTGATGCCATGGGTGACCTATCACTACTGTAGCATTTAGCCTAATTTTTTGTAAGGGAATTAAACAACCTCTTTGATATCTTCATCAACTTGTCCTAGCTGCAATACTTGAACATAGATTACTGTAGAGGTTTATATAATCTCTCTGATCACATTGTCAACCTATCTTAGCTGCCACACTTGATTGTAATAGGAAGTTTAAAGTTTTAATAAACAAAAAAAATCCCTCCCATTTTGGCATATGCAAAGATGGTAAAGGTTGTAGAAAGTTGGCTTTACTTTGGTTAAAGAATTAGAGGAGGTAAAGGTTGCAAAAAAATTGGCTTTACTTGGGTAAAAATTATAGGAGATAGGTTAAATAATCTATTTAATTCCATTATCTTCCTCCCCTAGTGCCCTAACATAATAGGGAGTTTAAATGTCTAAATAAATAACTTTAATTTATTTCTTTTATTTTTAGGAAAAAGGTTGTTCTACATTTTTTTTGGAAATTGTTTTATGTGCACTACCTCATAGTGCTTAATATTTCTTTTACAGGATGAATGTAATTTAGGATGACATTATAAAATTACCTATTTGTTTAATTAGTGGTTACTATAGTATACTCTGGGATACTAATCTCCAATGCAATTAGCCGGTCGTAGTTATATGTAGGTTTATACAATTTTGTATATATACATGCACATAGTAGGATTAACATAAAAGAAAAATCTAATGTATAAGAATTAAACGATTTTATATATAATGATATTTGAGAAGATTCAAGTATTTTTAAATCAAATAGACCCAATGAGTATGCATTGTTCTCCTGAAAAGTTAATTGAATTCAATTGAGTATTATTTTTATTCAAAACCTAGTTACATTAAAATTAGATTTAATTCAATTGCATTTAAGTTTGATCTATTTTTAGATTATTTTCCACTAAATTTAATTGGTCTGTAATTGCAAATTAGTTAAAGTTAAACTTAATTACTTTGATCTGTGATCTAGGCATATGCAATATTTTTGATTAAATTAGTTACTGTAAACAATCATGTTATAATGAATTAAATTTATCATTTTAAATAAACAAATATATATGTAGGTTATATTTTAAACTTTAATTATTTTGGAGAAATGTTATTATTTTGATATATTTCAAAATGCATTTTAAGTTTGATCTATTTTTATTTTCCAATACGTTTAATTGGTATGTAATTACAAAATTAGTTAAAGTTAAACTTAATTACTTGTGATTTGTGATCTGGGCATATGCAATATATTTATTAAATTAGTTATTCTAAACAATCATGTTATAATAAATTAAATTTATCATTTTAAATAAATATATATATATGTAGGTTATATTTTAAATTTTATTTATTTTGGAGAAATGTTATTGTTCTGATATATTTCAAATTGCATCTTAAGTTTGATCTATTTTCATATTATTTTCCAATATGTTTAATTGGTCTATAATTACAAAATTAGTTAAAGTTAAACTTAATTACTTTTGATCTGTGATCTGGGCGTATGTAATAATATTTTGATTAAATTAGTTACTGTAAATAATCATGTTATAATGAATTAAATTTATCATTTTAAACAAAAAAATTATATATGTAGGTTATAATTTTAATTTTAATTATTTTGGAGTAATGTTATTGTTCTGATATATTTCATAGTTCATAACACATTTAGATTAGATTTGTTTCCAAGTGCATTTAAAATTAGCTTTAATTTCAAACTATTTAAAGTTAAAATTAATTAGAATTTTTGCTAGTAAATGGTGATTACAATTAAATTGTCCATTTTGGAATTAAATTAGAATTAGCTAAGGTGATCAATTTTAATTTCAATTTTTTAAAATTTAAATTTAATTACAAATTCTTTTATTAGAATGTGATTGCGATTAAATTTTCCAAGTTGAAATTAAAATTAGAATTAGCTAAGGAGGAGTCATCAATGTAAATAGTAGATTTTTAATTAAATTTATTCAGTTTAAAAGTAATTAAATGTATACGTTACCTTTTTAATTAAATTTATTAATTTCGTAATAACAGATGTATAGGTTATATTTCTATATAATTAGTTTGAGATAACCAAGTGTATAAGTTAGGAATGTCAAATTAAGAAAAGACCCAATGGATTACATATTCTAGAGCTTACCCTTTTAAAGGAAATTACGATCAAAATTGCACATAATTATAGTTAATCATATAATAATTCATTACACTATCTTGAGTAGGATTGGATTATGTTTACATACAAGTGAATGGATATTTATAGCTTATTTATGTTTTTCCCTTGACTTATTCTGCTATCGAAGTAATCTTTATATATAGACATGTTTTTTGATGAGTTGGGAACCCATCAAGCCTAAGTCACTCCCTTTGATAGGTCATGGGTGTAGGTTTGTTAGACTTCCAGAGGCATTGGGAAACCTGTTTGTGTTGAATTTTTCCATGATTAGGTATTTTTGTTGACCTTTGTTTCTCTTTGTTGAGCTTTTGGGTTTACCTTGCTCCATGGTTGCTTTACATTTTTATGGTTATGAATTTGAGTGAGATGGTTCATGCCTTGTTCGTGCTTCTATCTTGTGAAATTTTATGTTCGTACACCCCTTGATCGTTGTGAGTTTCATTTTGGAATTGTTTGTGAGGGTGGCTCTTCATGGTGGCTAGAGCATGAAGGGACTGCTAGGGAAGCCCATGGAAGAGTTTTCTAATCAAGTGATAATATAATTAATGTACTAGTGGGTGTGGGTAGTTAAATATTAACCAAGATTAAATTTTGTGCCTCACCCATACCATTAGTGCTCTCATAGGCTAAGGATGGGATGATAAGATGTAGTTGTTAAGACCACAACCTTGTATTAATGAAAGTTAGGTGGTCTCACATGAGTCACCCTATGTAGCTGCACCTTGAGATAGGCAACCTGGATAACCATAGATGGAAGTTGTACCTTGTGATAGGTTTCCAGGATAATCCATGTAAGGCCATGGGATGACACTCTCCCATAGTACCTATGTACTTTCCTTTGCTCGATAGCCTCTAGAAGTGTTGATGTACTTGTTGATGTACTTGTGGATGTACTTTGTGATGTTTTATGTTAGTGTTGATGTTAGCCTTGTTTTCTTGACCTTGATTGGATGTGTACCCTTCCTTGTCATCTCCTAGCACAAGGGGTGGACCTTCAGCTCCATGTGGTTAGGTGGAACATGCTATGCACCCATTGGGTTCCCAGGATGTGTTCATGATGTAGACATGGATGTAGAGTTCCAAAGCTTCAATTGGATGAAGACTGATCTTCATTTTGTACCTTAAACCTCATTTATGTAATTATCCTTGTACTCAATGTATCCCTCCCATGATATAAGGGAAGCTTTATGTATTGTACCATTGTATCCTTGATGCATTGTATCTATGGAAATACACTCCACAATTGTAATATTGAATTATGAATTCAAAATAAAATCAACGATGCTTATATTTTCATCTCTTGATTATGAATGATTATAAGTTATCATTTTGTAATATTTGTTGTGTTTATTCTTTCATTTCATAAAATTTTATGCATCGCAGTGATCCTTTTGTGTACCTCTAAGGATGTGAATGGCCTTGTAAATGTATAAATGTTGTTCCTACAATGCTAGTACATATTCATTATAAGTAATATTTTTCTTTTGAACAAAAAAAAAGAATTGTTGTATTTGTTTTCCTTTGGGTTTCACATGGTGGGGCATTACACCATTGGTATCAGAGCCAAGGTTTACAACTTTGGGTACTCTAGGTTAATTGTGCCCATTAAGATAAACTTTATGCTTAATTCTTGATCTAACATATTCCTCTCTGATGTCACATAGGAACATGCCTTAGGTTAAAGGTTGTGTCCATGGTAGAGGTCGAGGAGGTGGTGGCTATAGAGCGATCCATGAAATTGCTCCATCACAAAGTTCCCACGATTCAGAACATGAGGAACAACAGGGATCTCAAAATCATTCAAATGGAGGAGGTCCAAATTGAGAGATGCCCAAAATGGATGGCTTGTGGTTATGACAGTTGTTAGTGGAGGTGTTTGTCCATTTAGGTTGTAGGGTAGAAGGAGAACAACAAGTAGAGAGGGAAAGGGAGAGGTCTCTGAGGCAAAAGGAAGTATCAATAGAGCAAGATGTAGTAGTGGCAGGTCACATGAGGGATCTATTGAGAGCTCATCCTCCCACTTTCGATGGTGTTGGTAGAGGAGTTGAGGCAGAAACATGGCTAATAGACTTGGATTGTTTCTTTGCGATGCATCCTTACAGAAACAATACTCGGGCTTGGTGCACCATTATGCACCTCAGAGGCTTCACATCTACATGGTGGCATCTAGAACATAAACTACACCTAGATATCAATATGGTGACTTGGGAGTTCTTTTTGGAGAGATTTAGAGTATGTTTCCTCTTAGATCATTGGAGGAAGCACTGAGCAGATGAATTTAATTAGCTAAGGCAAATGGAAATGCTAGTTGATTAGTATGAGTGCCGATTTTATGAGTTCAAGTAGTATGCAGGAATTGGAAATGATAAGGTGATGTTGGTTCAACATTTTGTTAGGGGTTTAAATGCCTGAATCAGTGGAGGTAGCCATTGAGAATGCTCATTTGGTAGAGGAAACTTTGGCCATGGCATGGGGAGGCCACACAGGGGTGCAAATTGGTAGTGCATCTACTTTTGGTTTTGGTTCTTGAGGTAGGAAACCTCAAGTTGTAGGATCTTCTTGAATTCATCATGAGCCATCTAAAGGTGGAAAAAAATTGTAGCCTAAGCACAAAATTTTCCAATATCAGCAGAGCAGTAGAACTCAGTTAAAAAATAAATAGAGTTGGTAGTGTAATCAGCGTGATTGTTTTGAGAAACCTACTCAGAGTTCATAGTTAGCTCCTAGTCAAATCAATTACTAGTATTTTAGTGCACCTTTAGGAGGTGGAGGTTTTGGTTGAGGTACAAGTTGCTTCTCCTATGGTCAATGGGGACATATTGCTAGACAATGTCCATAGGAGAAGACTTTAGAGTCCAGTTAGAGGCCAGGTGCTTCTGATCCAATAGTGGGTGATGTAGGCAGATCTCATCGAGTCTTTGTGATAGTTGAAAACCATCAAGCAGATCAATAGGACACTATGGTTGGGGCATTAGTTGTGTTACAAGACACTAGTATAGCTATTCTATTTGATTATGGTGCATCAGATTGATTTATTTCCCCTTCAATAGTAGAGCATTGTAGACCAGTGGCAACAAGGCAAGGCATTAAGTGGTAGGTCAAATTGGCCTTCAAGGAAAAGTTAGTAGTTGAATCATTTGTTTAGGGTTGTGTTTTGAAAATTGGGTCGTTGGTGACTAAGGTGGACCTTCGAATCCTAGCCCTTGGGTCCTATGATGTTTTTTTGGGTATGGATTGGCTGAAATGCTCACCATGCAATAATAGATTATCACCACAAGGTTGTATGATGTGTAGATGGTTCAGGAAACGAAGTGGAGATTGTCAGCATACAAAGACCCATCTCATTGTATATGATATTTTCTATGCAATTGAAGATGTGTTTCCATTAGGGCTGTTAGTTGTTTGCTATGTTGGTTAATGACTTGGAGTTGGGATAAAGTCAAGAGGTGTCATTGGATGACTATCCTCTCCTTAAGGAATTTTCAAATGTTTTTCTTAGTGAGATTCTAAGAATGCCACCAAAGCATGACATTGAATTTAGGATTGACCTTGTGCCTAGAGTTGAGCCTATATCTTAGGCTCTACATTGAATGACAACTCAAGAGCTTCAGGAGCTTCATCTGCAGTTAGAGGAACTTTTAGCAAAAGGGTTCATTCATTCTAGTGTTTCCCCGTGAGGAGCACTAGTTATTTTCATAAAGAAGAAGGATGGTTCCCTCCATTTGTACATCGACTACAGGTAGCTTAATAAGGTGACAATGAAGAACCGGTACCCTTTCCCAAGAACTAATGACCTATTTGATTAGATAAAATGGGCTCAGGTATTTTCAAAAATAGATCTTAAGTCAGGATACCATCAATTGCGGATAGCTAAAGTTGATATTCACAAAACAACATTTTGCACTTGGTAAGGGCATTATGAATTCACTGCTATGTTGTTTAGGTTGATGAATGCACCATCAGTTTTCATGTGCCTAATGAATGAAGTGTTCCGTACCTTCTTGGAAATATTTTTTATAGTGTTCCTCGATGACATTCTAATATACCCAAAAACCATGGAGGAACACGAAAAATACTTGAGACAAGTGTTGCAATGCTTAAGAGACAATCAGTTGTATGCTAATTTGGCTAAGTGTGAGTTTTATAAGACTAAAGTGAAATACTTGGGTAACGACATCTCTAGGGAAGGTATCTCTATGGATCCTTCAAAGATTCAAACCATAGTTGATTGGCTTGCACCCACAAATGTTCATAGTATTCACAGTTTTATAGATTTGGCAAGCTGCTATCGGTGGTTCATGGTGGGATTTTGAAGGATTGCACATCCCATCACTATCCTTCAGAGAAAAGGAAAGAAGTTTGTTTGGTCAGAATAGTGCTAGTTAGCTTTTCAGACCCTTAAGGAAAAGCTGACCAATGCACTGATTCTATCAGTTCCTAATCCTGCTAGGGAATTCATAGTTTGTACAGATGCTTCCTTGGAAGGTTTGGGATCCATTTTGATGCAAGAGGATTTTTTGATTGCTTTTGAGTCCTGCAAGCTCAAGGACCATGAGCTAAATTACCCTACACATGATTTAGAGTTAGTTGTAGTTGTCCATTCCCTTGTGAGATGGAGGCACTTTTTATTAGGGCATCATTTTGAGCTTCATAGCGATCATGATAGCTTGCAATATATCTTTATGTAGCCAAACCTGAATGCCAGATAGAGGAGATGGATGGATTTTATTTGTGAATATATTTTTGAGGTTAAGTACATCTAGGGCAAGGAAAACATAGTGGTAGATGCTTTGAGTCAGAAAAGGCATGAGATATCTATTGTAACTCTTGATGTGGATTTGAGGACCCAGATCCTTGCAACACTTCCTAAAGATAGTTGGTATCAAGAAGTGAATGTAGAAATTGAGTCAGATAGGATTCTAGAGGGAAATTTTTATGGTTATGCTTTGGAATCTAATGGGCTTTTGCAATTTTTGGGTCATATGAATGTACCTCCTATAGAGGGTTTTTGTACCCTAGTCATGACTGGGGCACATCAGGCTCCCTATTCTCCTCATCCGGGAGTCAAGAAAATGTATGCGGACCTTCATTCACTGTACTTTTGTGCTGGAATGAAGAGAGACATTGCAAAATTTATGGTGAGATGTTTGGAATGTCAGAGAGTTAAGGAAGAACAACATCCTGTAGGTCTTTCACAACCTCATCTCGTTCCTAAATGGAAGTGGGATATCATATTAGTAGACTTTATTGTTGGTTTACCCATTTCTTCTCATCGACATGATGTTATCATGGTCACTATTGATAGGTTGACCAAGGTGGCACACTTCTCTCCCATCCAATCCTCCTATACTGTGTCCTTTGTAGCCATAATTTTCATGGAGGATATTGTTCGACTGCATGGGATTCCATGAAGGATTATTTTTTATTGATATCCGGTGTTCACTTCTACATAGTGGACATCATTGTAGCATTCCTTAGGAACCCAAATGAACTTTAGTTTTTCCTACCACCCTAAGACAGATAGTCAAACTGAGAGAGTCAACTAGGTTCTTGAGGACATGCTGTGTATGTATGTGATGGATTAGCAGTCTTGTTGGGAGGACTATTTGCATCTAGTAGTTTGCTTACAATAATGGCTATCATAGCTCGATTGGTATGGCTCCCTTTTAGGCATTATATGGCCATCATTGTTGGACCCCGTTGAGTTGGGACTGTCTTGAGGACTGAGTTATGCTTGGACCAAAAATGCTTTAGGATATGGAGCAACAAGTTGCTCGAATCAATGAGCACTTAATAGTAGACTAGGATAGGAAAAATAAGTATGTTGATGCTCATAGGATTGACCATCAGTTTTCAGTTGGAGATCGAGTTTTCTTGTGAGTGCATCCATGAAAGATTTCAATCTGTTATAGAAAAGGCTCTAAGCTTGCACATCGTTTTATGGGACCATTCGAGGTGTTGGAGAGAATTGGCTCCATTACTTATCACCTAATGTTTCCACCTAGTCTATCATGCATTCATGATGTGTTTCATGTTTTTGTACTCAGACCTTATCATCTAGATGTTTCTCATGTGCTTGATTTGAATGTGTTGCAGGTTGAGGATGGGTAGTTGGCACTCGAGCCCATCGTCATGTTGCAGCATAGGAGACTCATACTCAAGGGCAGAGAGATTGAGCAGGTGTGGGTCCAATGGGACCCTAATGATGAGTCATCAATATCATGGGAGAATGCCTCCCACATCTAAGAGCCTTTTCCTTTTTTGTGTTCTGGCCTCTCATGATATTGTTCTCTTATGATACTATGTGGATACTATTTATGTTTGGTGCATGTTTGAGATTACATTGGTGATTGTTTTTCCTATTTGGCTTATGTTTTTTGCTTGGATGCACATGATATTATTATATGATGTTTATAATATAATGATGCATAGTGTCATATTTACCTATTTTTGCTATATTGTGTGGTCATGAGAGTTGTTTAATACTCATTTCTTGTTATGTATGATGATGTGTTGATGTTTGAGGCTCAGATGAGGGGGAAAATGTGGCATCATTCATTCATGAGTTCCCTACCATGCTGAAATTCTCTCTCACAATGTACTTGACATTAGATATATGGGTTGTTTCAAAACTTTGTTTTATGTAGGGCTGAATGTACCGGGCACCGACTTCACCAACATCATTGGGTCTAAGCATGCCCAACATACCCAATGGATAAGAAGTGGTTTAAGGATTTGACAATGAAGTCTCCATGTCCATGTCTGTCGTTTGTCAGTACTCTGTCCTGTTATGGTATTGTATTGTTTCATGTTGATCGTTTCAAGTCGTAAATCTTGATTTCTTTATTGTGTTATTTGGATGTGTATAACTTTTGATAATTGGTTCCTTAATATGGTTCCTGTATCAGTCCTAGTCATTGGTTGTGTTCATTTAGGCCTTGTTTTGGAACTTCATAGCTCATTTTTATAATATGGACTTAATTATGACAATAAATTAAATTATTAATTTTTTTAGGGAATCTTAATAATTAACAATATTAAATTAATGGACATATTATAAATATATTGAAATGCAAATGAAAACACAAAATTGCATATATAAATGATGTTTATTTTAATTTTTAAAAAATAAAATAAAGTTGATTAATAATCCACAAAGTTTAAAATTTGAGTTTAAATTATTTGACAAATTTTAAATTAATTGATAGAGGGAAGTAATAAAATATTACCCCTAAACTAAAGTTAAAAAAAAGGTAAATTAGAAAAATAAATAATGTTTAGGTGTGTACGAATATTTATATATTTATTAAAAGTTTTACCCCCCAGATTTGATTGCACATGATATAATTAAAATAATAAAATTAACTTGTAATTCCTTCCCACTATAGTTGAGAATAGTGGGGGTAGATTTCTTATTTTGCTAAATTCCTCCAAGTGTTATGCTAGGTAAATACAAGGTGTCGAGTGTAAAATGAAAAAAAGGAAAGTTTTCCACCTGTATACCTTTCTTTAGTGAGAAACTATGGGTATTTTGTTGGAATTTATTGGGAAAGATGGTAAAATAAAAGTGTAGGGAAGAATTTTCAGAGAAGGAAAAGAAAATTTGGAAAGAGGATAAAAGTGGGAAAAGAGAGAAAGTTGCAGGGAAGCATAGCTCCATCTCTAACTACAGATTTCTTCAGGTTGGTTCCTCTATATTTTATTTCAAGCTATTCCTTCTTAGTTTAAATAATCTCTCCAAGTCCATTGTCAACTTGTCTCTGTTGTAGCACTTGAAAACAAAATATTGTCAATATGCTATCATAATAGAAAGCTTACCTTGATCGGGTGAAGTTTAAATTCCAAACTTGAGATGGGTGAGGGTGATTTTTATTTTATATTTCATGTGCTATTTTAAATTAGACCCCATTCCTAATTATTCAATGAATACTAAACCGTTATTGCTTTCACCAGTTGTGTTGAGTTATTCCTTTTGCTTTAGAGTAAATATTCTTTTTGATACCATGGGCGACCTATCACTACTACAACATTTAGCCTAAATTTTTGTAAGGGAATTAAACAAGCTCTTTGATATCTTTATCAACTTGTCCTAGCCACAATTCTTGAACATAGAATATTGTAGAGGTTTAGATAATCTTTGATTGCATTGTCAACCTATCTCAGCTACCAAACTTGATTGTAATAGGAATTTTAAAGTTTTAAATTAAAAAAAAATAAAAATCTCTCCCATTTTGCATATGAAAACATGGTAAAGGTTGCCGAAAATTCAATTTACTTGGGTAGAAAAAAAATTATAGAAGATAAAAGTTGTCAGAAATTGGCTTTACATGGGTAAAAAAAATATAGGAGATAAAGGTTGCAGAAAATTGGCTTTACTAGGGTAAAAATGATAGGAGATAGGTTAAATAATCGGTTTAATTCCATTATCTTCCTACCCTAGCACCCTAACTGGTGCAGGAGCACCTAGGCCAAACCCCAATTCGGTTTGCACAATTTTGGCTTGTACCTGATCTTGGCCAAATCATGATGTTTGCATGTGTCATTTGGACCTTAGAAGGTCTTGTGTGGGTGTGTTGAATTAATAATTAGCATAGATGTCAACCTAGTTTAATTATGCTTTTAAATTTTGGCTTTATTAGCTTTAGGCAGCCTATGTTGTATATAGGGCAATTATTGTGTTCTAAACACATAGTCTTTATTAAAAGATGCCAAATGGACAGTTATGGAGTTGATGGTTCGGAGTAAAAAGGTTGAGGTCCTTAACTTCAAGATCATAAAATGTTGATAAGTCACAAAATGTATGTAAAATTGCATGGCAAGGTTTATGGAATTGCATGCAACCTACTTGGTGTTGGGAATCCCTTGAAAACAGGGATAATGTGCGATTAACTGCCCTTGAATGGTGGCAAAGGCATCAAAAGTAGAGTGTGTGGCTCGTAGAGAGTAGTTAGATCATTGTAAACAAGTTTTGTTGTGAAAGAATAGGAAACAGTTGGCATTTTTCTGTATTTTTCTGTGTTTACAGAAAACCCCATGTGTTTTCAGAACTGTGTTGTATATGGTCTATATGCATTGGTTTGGACATTGAATCAAAGTTCCCTTAACATTTAATAGTACCTTTTCCTTGTAAATAGTCCATTGAGTAAGATCACATGCATTATAGTTAGCTTTAGACAGCAAGGAATAAATTATGACTATATTTTCTGAGTCTGCCCATGAGTTTTTGGAGACAGTGAAATCAAATACTTTGTAAATATTTTTTATTCATTGTATTGGAGTTCTTAGTATAGTGTTGAGTCATTTTCATTCGGTGTTCAGGTTACTTAGGATAGCATTGTAGTTTTGAATTCATAGATTAGAGTTTAGGAAGCTTTTTAATTGTAATTTTGGACAGTCACTTTTGGAATGACTCCCCCATAGCCACTGACCACGGGGTTCCCCTGAGACTAGTGAAATATGGGAGTGGAGTCAGTCATTTGTAAGTATTTGATAGTAGGAAACATAGAGCATGGAGCAACGAGTTTTATACCTAAACCCTAGGCGAGCTAGGACTACCCGGTAAGGGATTTGGAAGTAAAGATTAAAAAACTTAGGCAAGGGAAGGAGTACCATATGGCTATAGTACAGATTAGGGTGAGTTTTTGAAATAGCTAAGCAATTTAGGAGGATTGAGACCTCAACCAATTCATGTGAGGTAGATTTGAAGGAAGGAGAGTTAAAACCCTAGAAGATAGGGCAATTAGGCCTCCTCTCCAAGATCATTGGAAGGCACTGTACGGAACAGAAGAAGGCCATTAATCTAGTGCAAGATTTAAAAGTCCCAAAAGGGTATCAGGAACTCAAGTTTACTTGATAGGTTGTTTGGTAGATTTAAGCAAGAAAAGAAAAAAAAGGACTGGTAAGGGCTAGTAGGGAATTAGGCATGTCCAAGGCTAATTCATGAAATCGGGTAAATTGAAGGTTGAACACCAAGAAAGATGGTTCCATTTGGATATGGAAAGTGTGAAATCAGTGTCTCAAGCTCCCCTGCAGGCAGTTCTAACAAGTTGATGAAGTTGGCAACTAGACTCTTCTAGGTGTAGTGACAAATATTGCGAGTGCAAGAAGGTGTTGAAACCTCTGAGGTTAAAGCACAAGGTGGAAACTCTTGGAACAGAGTTATAGCAAGGTTCAGTTGGTGAACCAAGCTAGGACAGAGCCTACAAGATTGTTAGGTTCATGGTGAAGGCAGAGTAATGTCTTCTTGTTGATTAAGTGCAAGCAAACCTTGGAGGTTATCTCACACCATATTGGTATCAGAGCTTTGAGTTGGATTCAAGGCTTGAGATTAATGATCCAAACCACTGATTCAGTTGGAGAGAACACACGAGAGGAAGAAGCCATGGTGACAAATGCAGAGCTAGCAAAGAAGGTAGAAGAGCAAGAGGAAGATAACCGGTTGCTCAGAGAAAGGATATCTCAGATGGAGAAACTCTTGGATGAAGTCCAAGAGACAGCAGATACTGTGAAGGACAAGATAAAGTAGAAGGAAGAGTAGGAAGCCAAGGAAAAAGAAGTGGAATTGGAGGAGGAAGCTCCAAAGCCTGATCCTGTTCTTGCAGAGGAACCATTCTTGAAGGCATTGCAGGCCTTGAGTGGTAAAGCATTGGATGGTGTGCCACTTTTTAGTGGACAAATGGACCCTAATTCAGTTGTGGACTGGATTGAGAGCATTGAGAATCACTTTGAGTGTGACAGCATAATAGAGGCCCAAAAGGTAGAGGTGACCAAGTCAAGGTTGAGAGGAACAGCTCTCACATGGTGGAAGTTTGTACAATCAGAAAGAGAGAAAGAAGGCAAAGGTCCCATAGTTTCATGGAAAGGGATGGTAACTAAGATAAGGCAGACCTATCTCCCTGATGATTATGAAGTCCAGTTGCATAGGAGAAGACACAATCTGAGACAAAAAGACATGGATGTTCAAACATATACAGAGGAGTTTCAAAAATTGTGCCTTAGGTCAAAAGTGGTTGAAGATGAGAGTATCAAGTTAGCAAGGTACTTGAATGGACTCAAATGGTCTATCCAAGAAGATATGAGCTTGGTAAACTTCAAAACAGTCCACCAATGCTATCAAATGGCTTTGAAAATAGAAGAGAAAGGAAAAAAGAAGCAGGAACAAAACCCTAAAGGTAGAGGTAAAGGTAAAGACAGCAGACGACAAAGAGATGGCTATGGAGGAAGAAGCTCAAAATCAAGAATTCAAGGAGAAGTCAGATTTTCTGAACAACAAGAAGGAAGTTCTAGTAGAGGTGGTAGAGGAAGAGGTTTCAGCCCCAGAGGAAGAAGTGGTGGACAAGGAAGAGGTAATTACTTCACCAACATGAAATGCTATCATTGCAACCAATTGGGACACCCAGCCTATAGATGTCCAGAGAAAGGTAGCACTTCTCATGGAGGAGATAAGAGAACCAACTTGATTCAAGATGAGACAGCTGCAAGAAATAAGCAACCTAAGGTGCCTTTGAATTCAGAGGAAGGTGAGAATCTCATGATGAGAAGGACTTTAATCAAAGAACCGGTCAAAGAAGAGCCAAGCCAAAGAAGGTCCTTGTTTAGGATAAAATGCAAGATGATGGGGAAAGTGTGCAAGGTCATTATAGACTCGGGTTCAACTGACAATATTGTGTCAGAGGAGGCAGTCAACAAACTGAAATTGACAAGAATACCTCACAATAATCCTTACAAGGTCACATGGCTCAATAAGGGTCAGCATGTCTTAGTGAATGAACAAGCATGGGTGGAGTTTTCAATTGGCAAGTACAAAGACAAGGTATTGTGTGATGTGTTACCTATGGATGCATGCCACTTGCTCCTAGGTAGGCCATGGCAATTTGACCATCAAGTTGTGCATGATGGAGCTAAGAATTCATATACCTTCAAGAAGGACAATGTAACCTACAAGATTCAATCTTTGTTAGAAGATACTGAGGTGCAGACAACAGGTTCTAAGCTGCTTATAGCTGGTGAAAAAGAGTTTTTAAGAGCCTTGGAAGAAGGAGAAGGAGTTGGCTATGTAGTAATGATCAAGCCAAGAGAAGTAAGCAAAAAGAAGGCAGCTAAAAAACAAGAGTTACCCAAGGAGATTCAAGACTTGTTGCAGACCTATGAAAGTATTGTAAGTAGTGGTCAACCAACAACTTTACCTCCTAAAAGAGCCATAAGTCATAGGATGGACTTGATACTAGGAGCCACCCTTCCAAACAAAGCAGCCTACAAGATGACACCTCAACAAAATGAGGAAATAGCTAGGCAGATTCAAGAACTTCTTGATGAAGGTCTTATTAGGAAAAGCATTAGTCCTTGTGCAGTACCCACTGTCTTAGTACCCAAGAAAGGAGGAGAATGGAGGCTTTGCACTAATTCCAGGGAAATAAACAAGATAACCATCAGGTATAGGTTCCCTATCCCTAGGATTGAAGATCTCATGGATTGTCTAGGTGAAGCTAGGTACTATACCAAGATAGATTTAAAGAGTGGCTATCACCAAATTAGAATACATGAGGGTGATGAGTGGAAAACAGTCTTCAAAACCAATGAGGGTTTTTATGAGCGGCTAGTAATGCCATTTGGCTTGTCTAATGCCCCTTCCACATTCATGAGACTCATGAATGAAATTCTCTAGGACTACATTGGCAAGTTTGTAGTAGTGTATCTTGATGATATACTAATCTATAGCAAAACAAGAGAAGAGCACCTCCAACACATTGAGTTGATTTTCAAGAAGCTACAGGATGAGAAACTAATGATCAATCTGGAAAAGTGTGAGTTCATCAAAACAGAGCTGGTGTACCTTAGTTTTGTGCTATCACATGGAAACTTGAAGATGGGCAGTAGCAAGGTAGAAGCCATTCTCAATTGGCCTACTCCAAAGACAGCAACAGAGGTAAGAAGCTTCCATGGTCTTGCTCAGTATTATAGGAAATTCATCAAATAGTTTAGTGCAATTTGTGCTCCCATGTTGGATACCATTAAAGGAGGCATGAAAACCAAGTTTGTATGGAATGAGCAAGCTAACAAGAGTTTTGAGTTGCTGAAGGAAAGAATAGCTACCCAACCTATTTTGGTGTTGCCAAGCTTTGAGAAGTTTTTCACCATTGAATGTGATGCAAGCAATGTAGCAATTGGAGCTATTCTCAGCCAAGAGGGCAGACCGGTGGCTTTTCATTCAGAGAAGCTAAGTGAAGCCAAGAAGAAGTACTCTTATTATGACCTTGAAATGTATGCATTGGTCCAAGCACTAAGGAAGTGGAGGCACTACTTGCTTCCCAAAGAATTCATTGTGTACTCAGACAATCAAGCACTCAGTTTTTTGAATTCACAAGAGAAGTTGAGTCACAGGCACATGAAATGGGTGGAGTACTTGCAAGCTTACACCTTCAATATCAAACACAAGAAAGGAGCTCTCAACAAAGTTGCTGATGCATTGAGCAGAAGAGTTCTCACCATTCAAGAAATTTAGTTGAAGAGCATGGGAATAGATCACTTCAAAGATATAAATGCAGATGATGAAGACTTTGCAGAAATTTATAAGGTATGTCTTGAGTATAAGAACCATTTCCATAGAAAATATGCTGAGTATACCTTGCAAAGTGATTTTTTGTTTAAAGGGAATCAACTTTGTGTTCCTAGAGGTTCTATTAGAGATAATTTAATTCAAGAAAAGCATAATGGTGCATTGAGTGGTCATTTTGGGATCACTAAAACTCAGGAACTGGTTCAAAGGTTTTATTTTTGGCCTAGGATGAACTTAGATGTCAGGAAATATGTAGAAAGTTGTGTGGTATGTCAAAAGGAAAAAGGTACTTCCTCAAATACAGGCCTATACCAGCCACTACCTATCCCTTCTAGGCCATGGGAATGCTTGAGCATGGACTTTGTAGTTGGTTTACCCAAGACAAGGCAAGGTATGGATAGTGTGTATGTTGTTGTTGATAGATTCAGCAAAATGGCTCACTTTATACCCTACAAAACAACCAATGATTCCAGTCAAATAGCCTCTCTTTTCTTTAAGGAGATAGTCAGGATTCATGGTTTACCAATCAACATTGTTTCAGACAAAGATACTAAGTTTATGAGTCATTTTTGGAAGAATATTTGGCAAAGAATGGGCACTAATTTGTCCTTTGGATCTGCATACCATCCCCAAACTGATGGTCAGACCGAAGTTGTGAATAGGACACTTGGAAACCTCTTGAGATGCTTAACCAAGGAGTATGGTCAATAATGGGATTAGATTATTGGGCAGGCTAAATATGCTTAGAATGACATAGTGAATAGATCCACAGGGAAGAGCCCCTTTGAAATTTTCTATGGAATGCACCCTAGAGGTATTTATGAACTGAGAGAGTTGAAGGATAGAGTCAAGGGAAGTGGATATGCAGATGATTTTGCTTGTGCAATGCAGGAAATTCATGAGATAGTCAGAAAAACCTTAGCAAAAAATACTATGAAGCATAAGATTAAGGTGGATGAGCATAGAAGAGAAGTCCAATTCAATGTGGGAGACTTAGTTATGGTCCATTTGAACAAGGCTAGATTGCATAAAGGAGTTCCTCATAAGCTGCAAATGAAGAGGATAGGTCCCTGTCCAATCTTAGAAAAGTATGGAAGCAATGCAGTCAAAGTGCAATTACCGGATGACAGTGGATTGTCCCCTATTTTTAATGTTGCAGATCTAGTACACTACAAAGGACCACCATTAAACTTGGATCAGACCATCCATGAAGTCACCCAAGATGTTGAAGAACTCAAACTGCCCCTGCTACAGTCAAACAAGTTGATCAAATCTTGGATACCAGGGTCTACAAGAAGACTAGGACTAAAGAGTATAAAGAACACCTGATCAAGAGGCATGGACAACCTGATTCAGATGCAGTATGGATCAAGGAGGAAGAGTTCAAGAAGTTGGGAATTGATCCTAACTTGATCAATCCAAGGGTGGATTGAAATTCTTGTTTTGGGGAGGATGGTGCAGGAGCACCTAGGCCAAACACCAATTTGGTTTGCACAATTTTGGCTTGTACCTGATCTTGGCCAAATCAGGATGTTTGCATGTGTGATTTGGACCTTAGAAGGTCTTGTGTGGGTGTGTTGAATTAATCATTAGCATAGATGTCAACCTAGTTTAATTATGCTTTTAAATTTTTGCTTTATTAGCTTTAGGCAGCCTATGTTGTATATAGGGCAGTTATTGTGTTCTAAACACATGGTCTTTATTAAAAGATGCCAAATGGACAGTTATGGATTTGATGGTTCAGAGTAAGGAGGTTGAGGTCCTTAACTTCAGGATCATAACATGTTGATAAGTCACAAAATGTATGTAAAATTGCATGGCAAGGTTTATGGAATTGCATGCAACCTACTTGGTGTTGGGAATCCCTTGAAAACAGGGATAATGCACAATCAACTGCCCTTGAATGGTGGAAAAGGCATCAAAAGTAGAGTGTGTGGCTCGTAGAGAGTAGTTAGATCATTGTAAACAAGTTTTGTTGTGAAAGAATAGGAAACAGTTGGCATTTTTCTGTATTTTTCTATGTTTACAGAAAACCCCGTGTGTTTTCAGAACTGTGTTGTATATGGTCTATATGCATTGGTTTGGACATTGAATCAGAGTTCCCTTAACATTTAATAGTACATTTTCTTTGTAAATAGTCCATTGAGTAAGATCGCATGCATTATAGTTAGCTTTAGACAGCAAGGAATAAATTATGACTATATTTTCTGAGTCTACCCATGAGTTTTTGGAGACAGTGAAATCAAATACTTTGTAAATACTTTTTATTCGTTGTATTGGAGTTCTTAGTGTAGTGTTGAGTCATTTTCATTCGGTGCTCAGGTTACTTAGGATAGCATTGTAGTTTTGAATTCATAGATTAGAGTTTAGGAAGCTTTTTAATTGTAATTTTGGACAGTCACTTTTGGAATGACTCCCCCATAGCCACTGACCACGGGGTTCCCCTGAGACTAGTGAAATATGGGAGTGGAGTCAGTCATTTGTAAGTATTTGATAGTAGGAAACATAGAGCATGGAGCAACGAGTTTTATACCTAAACCCTAGGCGAGCTAGGACTGCCTGGTTAGGGATTTGGAAGTAAAGATTAAAAAACTTAGGCAAGGGAAGGAGTACCATATGGCTATAGTACAGATTAGGGTGAGTTTTTGAAATAGCTAAGCAATTTAGGAGGATTGAGACCTCAACCAATTCATGTGAGGTAGATTTGAAGGAAGGAGAGTTAAAACCCTAGAAGATAGGGCAATTAGGCCTCCTCTCCAAGATCATTGGAAGGCACTATACGGAACAGAAGAAGGCCATTAATCTAGTGCAAGATTTAAAAGTCCCAAAAGGGTATCAGGAACTCAAGTTTACTTGATAGGTTGTTTGGTAGATTTAAGCAAGAAAAGAAAAATAAGGACTGGTAAGGGCTAGTAGGGAATTAGCCCTGTCCAAGGCTAATTCATGAAATCGGGTAAATTGAAGGTTGAACACCAAGAAAGATGGTTCCATTTGGATATGGAAAGTGTGAAATCAGTGTCTCAAGCTCCCCTGCAGGCAGTTCTAACAAGTTGATGAAGTTGGCAACTAGACTCTTCTAGGTGTAGTGACAAAGATTGCAAGTGCAAGAAGGTGTTGAAACCTCTGAGGTTAAAGCACAAGGTGGAAACTCTTGGAACAGAGTTATAGCAAGGTTCAGTTGGTGAACCAAGCTAGGACAGAGCCTACAAGATTGTTAGGTTCATGGTGAAGGCAGAGTAATGTCTTCTTGTTGATTAAGTGCAAGCAAACCTTGGAGGTTATCTCACACCACTAACATAATAGGGAGGTTAGAGGTCTAAATAAATAATTTTAATTTATTTCTTTTATTTTTATGAAAAAGGTTATTCTACATTTTTCTTTGGAAATTGCTTTATGTGCACTACCTTATAGTGCTTAATAATTCTTTTCTGGGATGAATGTAATTTAGGATGGCATTATATATTTCCTTGTTTGTTTAATTAGGTGTTTACTATAGTATACTTTGGGATACTAATCTCCAAAGCAATCAGTTGCTAGTAGTTATATGCACTTTTATACAATTTTGTACATATACATGCACATAGTAGGATTAACATAAAAGAAAAATCTAATGTATAAGAATTAAACAATTTTATATATAATGATATTTGAGAAGATTCAAGCATTTTTAAATCAAATAGACCCAATGAGTATGCATTGTTCTCTAAACAAGTTGATTGAAGTAAATTCAGTATTATTTTTATTCAAAACCAAGTTAAATTGAAATTAGATTTAATTAAATTACATTTTAAGTTTGATCTATTTTCATATTATTTTCCACTATGTTTAATTGGTCTGTAATTACAAAACTAGTTAAAGTTAAACTTAATTACTTTTTATCTATGATCTAGGCATATGAAATATTTTTAATTAAATTAGTTACTATAAAAAATCATGCTATAATGAATTAAATTTATCATTTTAAATAAAAGGGTATGTGCAGGATCATGATGGGCCAAAAAGTGGCGATATGATGGGTATTTCTAGAGTATGTGGCTAACAACTTTTTTTTTTTACCCAAAATTGATAAAATGAAAGTGGTTTTTAATGGAGATTCTTAGTTTTCCACCAATATAAATTATGCTTTAATTTGAATTTAATAAAGGATTATTTATTCATTTTCTATTTGAATTATGACTAAAGCCCTGATTAATAGGCTGATTGAAAAACATCTAGAGCTTTCAAATAGTATCACATTTTTGGAATTCAAAACGTGTGTCACATTATGTTCTTTGCATACTATAGGATTAAAAAAAAGAAAATTGAGTTTCATGAAGTTTTGACCAAGTTAAGGTGGTCAGACATATGATTTTTTTTATATTTTTTAAAAGTTATAATAAAAAATTCATAATTAATTATTTACTTGGAAAAAAATTACAAAAAAAGTATGCATCACACCCGGACATGAGTCCTTTACTTATAGCTAAAATATTATAAAAAAATACTATCATTTTATTGTGGTTAGGGTGGTTAGACAGACACCTACTTCTTATTTTTTCCCTGAAATTTAAGTACTACTACATTGAAATTTCAAATTTTCACCAAATAGAGTTTTTTCTTTTTAAAATAAACCTAGTAGTTTAGAAGCTACATTTAATTTTCTACAAATTCTATTCCTACATATTTTTGAAATAATATAGATAACTTATTCAAAATTTTAGGTCAAGTTGCCTAACTCTGATTTTTTTTATTTTTTTGCCACTTAAGGGCCTATTTTTTCCACGATGATCCTGCACATACCTAAACAAATATATATGTAGGTTATATTTTAAATTTTAATTATTTTGGAGTAATATTATTGTTTTGATATATTTCAAAATGAATTTTAAGTTTGATCTATTTTTATTTTCTAATACGTTTAATTGGTTTGTAATTACAAAATTAGTTGAAGTTAAACTTAATTAATTTTGATCTGTGATCTGGGCCTATATAATATTTTTGATTAAATTAGTTATTGTAAACAATCATGTTATAATGAATTAAATTTATCATTTTAAATAAACAAATATATATGTAGGTTATATTTTAAATTTTATTTATTTTCAAGAAATGTTATTGTTCTGATATATTTCAAATTGCATTTTAAGTTTGATCTATTTTCAAATTATTTTCTAATGCGTTTAATTGGTTTGTAATTACAAAATCAGTTAAAGTTAAACTTAATTACTTTTGATCTGTCATCTAGGCGTATGTAATAAGTTTTTGATTAAATTACTTACTCTAAACAATCATGTTATAATGAATTAAATTTATAATTTTAAATAAACTAAAATATATGTAGGCTATATTTTAAATTTTAATTATTTTGGAGAAATGTTATTGTTTGATATATTTCATAGTTCCTAACACATTTAGGTTAGATCTGTTTCCAGGTGGAATTAAATTAGAATTAGCTAAGGTGATCAATTTTAATTTCAAATTTTTAAAAGTTAAATTTAATTACGAATTCTTTTATTAGAATGTGATTGTGATTAAAGTTTTCAAGTTGGAATTAAAAGTAGAGTTAGCTAAGGAGGAGTCATCAATGTAAATAGTAGATTCTTAATTAAATTTATTCAGTTTAAAAGTAATTAAATGTATACCTTACCTTTTTAATTAAACTTATTTATTTTGTAATAACAGATGTATAGGTTATATTTTGATCTAATTAGTTTGAGATAATCAAGTGTATAAGTTAGGAAAGTCAAATTAAGAAAAGACCCAATGGATTAAATATTCTAGAGCTTACCCATTTAAAAGACACTACAATCAAAATTGCACTTAATTCTAGTTAATTATATAATAATTCATTACACTATCTTGAGTAGGATTGGATTATGTTTACGTAAAAGTGAATGGATATTTAAAACTTATTTTGTACATGTTAGAATGTTATACTCCTTGGTATTGATTCATTATGCATGCTAGTGATTCCATGACTAATTATGTGTTTCCCTTGACTTATTTTGCTATCAAAGTAATGTTTATATATAGACATGTTTTTGGATGAGTTGGGAACCCATCAAGCCTAAGTCACTCCCTTTGATAAGTCATGGGTGTAGATTTGTTAGACTTCCATAAGCATTGGGAAACCTGTTTGTGTTGAATTTTTCCATGATTAGGTCTTTTTGTTGACCTTTGTTTCTCTTTGTTGAGCTTGTGGGTGTACCTTGCTCCATGGTTTCTTTACATTTTTGTGGTTATGACTTTGAGTGAGATGGTTCATGCCTTTGTCATGCTTCCATCTTGTGACTTTTTATGTTCATACACCCCTTGATTGTTGTGAGTTTCATTTTGGAACTATTTGGGAGAGTGGCTCTTCATGGGGGCTAGCACACAAAGGGGTTGATAGGGCAACCCTTGGAAGATTTTTCTAATCAAGTGATAATACAATTAATGTACTAGTGGGTTTGGGTAGTCAAATATTAACCAAGATTAACTATGTTCCTCACCCATACTGTTAGTGCTCTCTCAGGCTAAGGATGGGATGAGAAGACCTGATCAGTAAGACCACTACCTTGTATTTGCAAAAGGTAGGTGGTCCCACATGAGTCACCCTATGGATCAGCTGCTTGAGATAGGTAGCCTAGATAACCATAGATGAAAGCAGTACCTTGAGATAGGTTGCCTTGATAATCCTTTTAAGGCCATGCGATGACACTCTCCCATAGTACCCATGTACTTTCCTTTGCTTGATAGCCTTGGGAAGTGTTGACGTACTTGTGGATGTACTTTGTGATGTTGTTTTATGTCAGTGTTGATTGTAGCCTTGTTTGCTTGACCTTGATTTGATGTGGACCCTTCCTTGTCATCTCCTAACATGGGGGTGGACCTTCAAATCCATGTGGTCAGGTGGAACATGCTATGCACCCATTGGGTTCCTAGGATGTGTTCACGATGCAAACATGGATGCAAAGTTCTAGAGCTTCACTTGGATGAAGACTGATCTTCATTTTGTACCTTAAACCTTATAATTATCCTTGTACTCAATGTATTCCTCCCATGGTATAAGGGAAGCTCTATGTATTGTACCATAGTATCCTTGATGCATTGTATCTGTAGAAATACACTCCACAATCTTTATGTATTGTACCATTGTATCCTTGATGCATTGTATCTGTGGAAATACACTCCACAATTGTAATATTGAATTATGAATTCAAAATAAAATCAATGATTTTTATCTTTTCATCTCTTGATCATGAATGATTATGATTTATCATTTTGTAATCTTGGTTGTGTTTATGCTTTCATTTGATAAAATTTTATGCAGTGTAGCAATCCTTCCATGTACCCCAAAATATGTGAATGACCTTTAAATGCATAAATGTTGTTCCATAAATGCATGTACAAATTCATCATAAGTAATGTTTTTCTTTTAAACAATATGAAAATTGTTGTATTTTTTGTCTTTTGGGGTTGAAATGGGAAGGCGTTACAAGATGAATAAAGTAGTATGATGAATTTCATTGATATCTTATCTCTCATATCACTTGTTACTACATCTAAATCAATTTTTGACTCATCCATGAACTTTCCATAATTTTTTGCATTGGGTAATTACTATCATCATTCCAGATCTACCACATTGGGATGCATATCTATCAGACATAACATCTTTGTTGTTTGTACAATTGTTAAACACTCGGTATACTAAGAGGTAGGGGGTGAATTAGTATTCACTAAAATTCATTAGCTTCATCAACTTAAATATGCATTCAAAGCATCTCATCAAACTTGTAGAAATGAAAAGGAACAACTAAAGCATGCATCACATCAATAAATACAAGAACATGAGATTGAAATGGAAAATCATGTTGGAAACATGGTTTTCATTGCACAAAAATATTGATCTATCAATTCCTTATACAACCAATAGAGTTAATGAATCCAGAAGAGGTGGTTAAGCCATGTTACTAATCTCCAACATGAACACTGAATAACGAAGGGGATGAGGGTGACAGCTTCCAACAATCCCCCCAAAGTGAGCAAGGAATTTGAACCCATGACCCAAGATCTGATACCAATTATTGGAAACATGGTTGTCATTCCACCAAAATATTAATTTATTAATGCCCGATAAAACTGCTAGATTTAATGAATCAAAAAGAGGTGGTTAAGCCATCTCATGAATCTTGAGCATCGACACTGAACAACAAAGGGGATGAAGGGGGAAACCTTCCAAAAACCCATTGGAAGGGAAAAACCATGCTGAGGATTACCTCACAATATATTATAACTGGTTACAATGGATTGCAAAATAGAGGAATCACTATAAAAAAAGAATGGCTCACTACCAAGGGCTCATTACCCAAAGTACTCACTATCCAAAATAGAAAAGAGACTAGAAGAATGACTCACTACTAGAGAATTTGAACTACTAACAATGCATCTGCAACATATTGAAGCTATAGTTCAAATTAAGCTCAAAAAATTGACTTTACACACTTCATAGTTCACTATTATCACCTTTTGCACTTCACTCTACATCACACACATCTAATTCACACACTTCACATAATGAATTAACCTTTTATATATACATACATCTACCACAAACACTCATGTCATCAATTAGGTTGGCCTAATTAGATGAAACATATAACACCTTAAACTTTTGGCTCAAAACTCCATCACACACACCTTGTGGAAGGAACCAAAAACTATTATTCACAAAATAGGCTAGCATGCCCTATAATCACTCCCATGAATCCACTCCATATATAACTCAATACCACATGACCTTAAAACCCTTAGGTTGACACCACACAATAAACTGGTCAAGCAACAACTAAATGAACCAATTGTTCATCCATAACTCAACATGTGGACCACCAAATCACTTGCCACTTGGAGTGCATGCACTTATGACATCCTCAAACACTTTCTCAAAACCACAGAGCATAAAAATCATTTGTGGTGGAATGTAGAGCATTCCAATGTGCAATTTGTACCTACAACACTACCTTTACTAAGCCTAATATTCCATCATCAATATTTTTAGTTGCAAAAGACATACAACCTTAAAACTTTGGATATGGACTCTTTCAACGTATACCAACAACACATCAAAACCGCATGACCATATGTTGCAATGTGTAACAATGCGAACCATAAAAATATTCCTCTATAACACTAAAAATGCACACTAGGACTTAACAAATTCTTCAAAACACTTAGTCTTATCTAGACCAACACTTCTACATTTCTACAATGGGCTTCCATCAATGAAAACACCATACACAATCCATACATCATCTTTCTCATGTTACCAACAATCTCCCCCTTTTTCATTGATGGCAACAAGCTCTTCCAAAAATACTCTCCTTCGACATCAAGGGCAAAGGGCTCTCAACATCACTCCTCTTCATTACATATTATCTCCCCCTTTAAATTGATACTCCCCCTTTCAAATTGATATATGAAATTAGCTCCCTCTAATAATTTCATCTATTACCAAAATTAACAAAACTTGTACCGCAACACTATTTACTAACTCTGCATATGTACATTACAATAAAAAACCTATCTATACAAATAAAAATATATACATCTTAACTAGATGTCACCTTCAATTTTGCAAGGTGTGCCTCCCAATCCTTCTTGGTGAAGGCAAGCATATGGTACTAAATTTCAGACAAAACATGGAGGTCTTCTCCTTCATTCTGAGAACTAGGCATTAGATTCTTTTACACAACCTTCTCAGCATTAGATAAAACTTCAGTAAAAGATGTATGTTTGAGACTTAACATGCCACAAAGCTTATTATACTACTTTATTATTTTCTCTTTTTATTCCTATACTAGAAAGAATTGATTGCATAGATTCTCAATGATTACTCTTGTAGCTCCATCCTTGTCATTCATTGGATCAAAAAAACCTAAGGCCTAGGAGCAATTTGAAACTCAATTGAGTCCATTTGATCCTTAATGCTCCTTGTAGAAATAGGCCACTTCAAACAGAACTAAAACAATTTTTTGGCTTCTTCCAAACACTTCTGAATTTCCTTCAAGTTTCCTTGCAAATTGGCATGTGTAATACCACACTTATCAGAAACCTTAGATAACCTTTTATCATTGACTTTGTTTTCCATTTCATTCTCTATCTTTTAGTCCAAACTAGAAAAATATTCTTTAAAAGAATTAAGAAATAACCTCAATTATTGCACATTGGATAGTGAACCATCAATTGATATTCTAGGAAGCCCTTCATGCAACATCTTCATAGCTTCATCCACCAACTCAATACTCTTTTGGTCAGTTTGAAGAATCTCCTTTCTTGCTAAGGGATGAAAAATGTCACCAAGCTACAACTTATGTAGAGGGGATATCTCATCCAGGTCCACTTGACCTTGTTACATAAGAATCTGCAACAACTATGTAGACACCACCAGTTGGAATTGTAACTGCACATCTAATAGATAATCTTTACAAAAATATTAGATATCTTCAATTATCTTCATTAGATGACATCAAAAGATTGTCATATAAATAATAAACTTCCTAATAAATTTTATTATTATCAATATACCACTTTTATTTTCTATATAGAAAAAGGAATATTTTTCATACTTTTTGCACTCCTTTTAATCATATTTTGAAATATATTAATTTTAATATATAATTTAAGTCATTTATAATTATGATTATGTTAAAAGAAATTATTACTCTCTATCCTAAAAAAAAATATACTAGACAGTAAATTTCATCTTCTTTTAAATGTAATGATGAAATTTCTATACCTATGTTTATTTTCTTTTTACTGTCTGTTAATTAAAAATATTAATTTAAAATATTGCTTTGTCGTCGTGCTCTCCGAATCTTAGTGAGAAAGATGCGCACTTCCATTTGATTGACAGACTGTGTAGATCTTCTATATCCCATGAATTCTAGGTTCCGGTCAATCTTAGATTTCCTCTTTTTTCAAGAGAGAATTTCATATAGACAAAAAAAAAAGGAAGACGGGGAGAATGGGAAAGAGAAGAGGAGAAAACGCCTACCAGTGAAGTGACGTTAATCCAAGCGTTTGAAAGATTTGTGTTTAAAAGGCATGCAAAATGTAATGAGACAATTGAATGAGTAGCCTACACCCCGAAAAGAAGAGGAGCCGTGTTCATCAAGTATTTGCTCTGTAACATCCATCCAGAGTCCTCAGATGCCAAGGGAACGTCTGGGCCATCACATGCAGAATCTTCTCAGTTTCGTTCAATATCTTAATAATTAGCGGCCACTGTTTTACCAATTTATTGTTAACCAGTATGATTGCTTCTTTGAATAAAAATATGACTAACCACAGGAGATTGCTTACAAATTACTCCACCTTGATTTGTGAATTCTCTGTTCAAGAATAGAAGAACCACATGACAACCCCAATTTAAGTTATGTATTGACGGTCTGACACAGTTTATTGAGCACAACTTCGATGTCCATGCATTTACCCTATTCTGAGGCCCGTAATTTGAAACAAATTAGGCGAGCAGACCCACTATCTGAGGATGTTTCAATATTTGTGATAGTAGTTGTTTACATAATGTTCAATATTTTTATCAATATTGGATCAATAGTTGTGGCTTTAAAGTTGTTAGTGTTGATGATGACTATCCATAATTAAACAAAATGTATTCCTTTGATCTAAAAAGCAACCAATTATGCGATTCCACATCAGTGCTCAATAAAACATGCTGTGAATGCACAAGTATTGGTCTCGCTTTTTTTTGGGCCTTTTTGAATACCTTGACAAACAGCATGTTGATGTGGTATCATATTTGATGATGTGGCACTGAAACCTTAGTTATAAGCAGGGGACTTGCCAAGTAAACTGCTGTAAAAAATTGGGAGTGATTTGAAATTTCCACATAGGATAATTAGAAGCGCGAAGTTAGGGTGCACAACTAGTGGGTCCTCTCCCCTATTCATCTTTGAACAGAAAAAATATTTTTATGCAAAAAAAAAAAACGTAAAAGGCCTAGTAAATGATTGACAAATATATATTTTTAAAGATATGTCAATATTATATTATTTAGCATTTCTTCATGTATGGTAAGGCTTGTTAATCTATCAATATTTTTATTTTTATACAATATTCAATAATATTCTATTTGAAAGAGTAAGAAGAGTTACAGTTCAACACGAATACTCAATGGCATATAAGTTGATTAATCTATTTTAGTATAATCAATCAAATTATTTAATTGGATACAAGAGAAAGAAAGGGGGAATTCTTGTCACTTGATTTGCATTATTTGAGTAAATATCCATGTTCAAAATTGACTATTGAACATACTAGATTTGTGTATCAATTTCTTATTACATATCTCTATTGATGGCTAACCTTTATATAGCTGACTATTAAATAATTTTTTTTATATCAATTAAAAAAAATTATTTAATGATACACATTATTAAAAAATATAAAAAATTTATAGAAGTCCATCTCCTGTTGTAAAGCTCTCATTCTAGCATAGATGGGGAGGGTTTTGATTGAGACTATAGAATTAGTATTCTAGGATATTAAATTTCTTGAAGATCTCTTTGCATATAAAAAAAAAACTAGATTTGAAATATTGAGTAATGACAATGAAAATAAATCCCACATAGAAACCATGCAGCACATAAATAAAATAGCATAAAATGTGAAAAAGATCAAAATAAAATATGACAAAAAAGAGCTATATATAAGTAAAAAAAATTAAATTAACAATATACTATGCACTAAAAGATCAAAGAATAATAAATAAAGAATTAAACGTACTTTATTTCAGATGATTTAGTAGGATTAGTTTAACATTTTTGGTAAGGAGGCAGGTAAGAATATCCTTAAACTCAAATATTAGGTTATTGTAGTGTATATATTCATATTCACATATTGGCTCCCATAAAACAAATAATCATAGCCATGCTTATTCCAAATAAAATACAAAAACATCATGACACATATGGGGTAAATAAAAATACCTTGTTTGTAGTATCATGGGTTGAAGTCAAGCCTATATCGATAGTTGGTATTTCAACTACAACCACCTCATTTTTTGAAAAAAAATAATTCATGTTATACCACTCCATATGGCTTGAGTGCATGCAATTCACAAGAAACATCAAAGTTGGAAATAAATCCCACCATTATCCATCCATAGAGTTATCATCAATATACTTATGATCAATAAAACTAGGATTATCCAATTTGAAGAGGTCAATATTAGGAATAGAAATAAGATTAAACCTATCAAAACATGATATAGAAAAATTAGATTTAGCTTGAATAGTTAAATATAATGGGTGAACAACATAATCATATAGCATTAATTTGTCTATTTTCTTCATCTAAGGATGGTTTATGGATCGTATAGCATTACTAAAACATTCATGGCCTTGTTCCTATCCAATATGGACCATGTTGTTGGTATCTCCCTATAGCACAAAAAATTCAAATTATTTTTGATATAAAAAAATAAATTAAAATGAAAACTAACTTCATTTCTACCACAAGCATATCATAATTCTTCATCTTCTAATGGTAGGCAATTATTAACATCCTCGTGGTCACATACTTCTAAAATATCAACTAGCAATACACTTAGTTATCCTAAGATATATGTGACTTGTAATATATCTACTTCTAAACTTTGATGACTATCCACTCTCAAATGCTCATGATCATAAGAAAAAATGATGAATTATCACTCACAATGTTCACTATAATGCTATAAATAGAACACCACTTTATATTTCAAGGATATATATCTAACCATCCATAAAATTGATGTCTTCTTCATTACCAATTTGTTCATTTGTACTTTCTAGCATCATGGACTCAACAATATCAATTTTAATTGACTATTTAGAATAATAAAATAATTATTAGAATCAATTTTAGTATCATGATGGGATGTATTTGGCTCTTTGAAATATTATAATTATGGCATGAACGTATAACTTATAGTTATTCCATAGATAATAATAATTCCTTAAAATATAATTTAGAATGATGTTTCTTAGGTAGTCTATATACATTAGATAATAATAATAAGGAAAAAAATATGAGCATCAATGACTAAAATTTCCTTGCCATAAGAAGGTTTATTAATAAGAATTTAAAGATATCATTCATAATAATAAAAATATGCTCACAATCCCAATTAGACTAAGCAACAAGAGTACATAGTAGGCTAGAAGAAATGTCATCATGTAAACCTCACTCATCAATTAATTTTTTATTTGGAATTTTCACTCTCAAAAGTTAAATTACTCATCTCATCCTTTTTACACATAGATAGACTAGGAATAATTGAGTCATTAGTAGACGATTCTTCACAAGGGTAAGGATCATTTAAAATATTATCCTTAAAAGGAAGGGAGAATTGACTATCTTGGCAATCCCCATAAGTTATTTCAACTTTAATGTTTTGAAAATATTCAATTTTTCATCTGAACTATATTTAAGCATGAGAAATTGTACAGGGATAAGTAACCAAATTTTATATCAATATTTAACCTTTTAAGGAATATCACAAATTTTTTTTGGTTGCATTGTAGTGTGTATCCTACCTAATTTTCTTGAGTAAACTATATTTGACATGCCTCCTAAACATCTCATGGTTAGCAAATTTTCATTGAATTGTTCAATCAACATGGTGATGAAAACTTCGATATATATAATATTGTGATTTTAATATCCAGTTCATGGATTAAAGCTATAATTAATATCTAAATTTGATAGTTCCTCATAGTATCCCTCATTCTTCAACTTGTTTCCATTTTTTATTAGATAAACCATAGGGTTCCAAATTTATTAAGGATTTCAATTTTAAGCTTTTTCAATACTATATAATATTTAGTATTTTGTGATTTCTATAAGAAAATATGGTTAATATGGAGCCTCTCTATGTAAGGATTTTACAATGTTAGAGAATTATGTGAATATAAGAGTAAAAAATAACTAGATAATAACAAATATACCAAAAAGGAAGAGCTTTGATTATTTTGAACCCAAGGAAATCCTTTAGAATATTTTATGATAGTGCATTTGCTATACTACTGTTTGGTACATTGGTTCTATGAATGATTTGTAGTGGGTTAGGTGAGTAGATGGTAGAGATGGCGGCTACATGTAATGAGGGATAAGTCTTTATTCATGTGTTTGTGAATAATGTTTTTCTCTATAGCAAGGGATATGTGTTTGTGAATAATTTTTTTCTCTATAAGTTTATCTTGTTCACATAGATTATAATCTAAATGTGTCCTCATGTGACAATTGTCTCCTTCACATGTCTAACTAATTCCTTGTCAAGATTCTTTGAATCTAGTCACAAGAAGAACAACAAACAATAGGTTTTTGTATAGCAAACCTGTACTCTCTAAACTCTAGTTCGAAACCAATCCTAGAAGGTAACTTTCTACAATACAACATCTCATAACAAATATCTACCCTCTAGTAGCATCTACCCTAAGGTGCTCTAGTCTACTTAGGTATCACTATTCTATTCAAGTAAAAGAATATTCTTCTCACATATGTCTATGAAAGAGAAGAAACAAATTACTAATTTCCTATCTAAACAAAAATCATCTATACATGATTCAAATAGAGCAATTCAACAATCAGTCACATCATTCACATGACCCATGTTTACTTTTCAACATAAGAATTATACATTTTTAAATGAATTAATTAAAATAACAAAAGAAGGTATGTCACAAGTATGTGTATGTACATAGAAAAATTCTATGTGCATACACATATATGTGCCTACTTAAGTTATTGGGTTGTGAATACATTCTGAAATAAACCATTAAATTAGTTTACAATCATTAAATAATATTCTATTTGATGTTTCTTTTTTCAAAATAAATAATATAGAACAAGTCTATATTAATAGTTTCACACATACTATTGCTTCTTTTGCATTCTCACAAAACTATGATACAACATTGTTTTTTACATATGAACATTTAAACTATTTTGAACAAATCCAATACTATTTCCTAATAAATAGTTATCAAATAAGTTGGTTCATATAGAATGTTCATAGTTTACAACTAATCAATGTTGTTCAAGCCAAGCAGTTTAATGATCAAGATTGTTTCTAGCTAAATAGTTTAATGAACAAGACTATTTTCAGTTACACATAACTTTACAACAAATCAATGTCATTTGCACCAAAATATTCACTTTTTACATCATTACAATGTTGTTTGAGACTAAAAAGTTACAATTTATGAAAAAATAAAGTCATTTCAAATAGAGCATTCATTGTTTATGATAGTACCATGTTGTTTCAAGATAGTCATATATAAAATGATAACATTTGAATTTAATTTTCACTATTTTTAATAGAATAGGGTTATCTTACAATGAACAAATAATGTACAATATTATTTTGCAAGTAACAAATATTATCTATAGATAACTCATCTATCCATATCAAAGCAATCCAATTATATTGCACTAATAAATCAAGCTAGCCCAACTTCATACATGAAAAAGTAATTCCCATTATTCAAATATTCAAACACTTATCATTATTGAAATTTAGTGTGCAACTATTTATAAATGAAATGATTCTAAGATCAGCATGCTCATCATTATAAATCTTTCACAAGCATTTAGTTATGATACAAGACTCAAAAGTTTTGGGGTTCTAAGGAAAACTCATTCCTTTTCAAGATTACAAACAAAACATTCATTGATCGCTCTAGAATTGACTTTCTTATAGGACTGATGCATTTCTTTCTTAGCAACAAGAGTCATGTACATGTATGCCCTTAAAGGCATGCTAGTTTTATACCACTCATAATTGAAATTCCTATACATATCCATAATAATTACAAAGAAACACCTCGTTGATCATATAGTTCTAACCCTACTTGGGTTTAATGAATCTTAAACTAAGATTTCCCCACCATTCCTATTGAACCATTATGATATTATAATACATATGACACATTCTCAATCATTTTTTATGCCCATTATCATTATCGACCCAGCCAATAAAGGGAAATCAATATATTTGAGAAGAAAACACAGGGTATTATACCCTTCCCATAGGATCAATAATCAATCCTCTAAAAGATTAGGCATATGTAAATACAAAGTTGATCAAAAATAAATTCTGATAGGCATTGTATGGCTAGCACCATTGGTTAAGTTTAAGTGATAGCCACATCTTTAATGGCTTTAAGCCTCGACCTAGCTCTGTGAGCTAGACGATAAGGCTCTAACTTAGATAATACTCATGCAAGATAGGGAAATGGCCATGCGACCCAAAAAGGGTGATTGACATCAACACAATACTTGGCTCAAACCTATAGCAACTCAAACAAAAAATTACATTTTACTACACTAATGAATCATTCAATAGAATGAAAGAATACTACTAGCATGTTGAGGAAATGATAATAAAAATCAAGCTCATTTCTAAAATAAATCATTTTACATTATTATTCAAGCTTTTGTGAAGCTTTCCTTTTATTTTTCCATTTGCACGAGCTCTTCCCTGCTTTTTACCTTTAAGTAACTTGATTCAATTCATTGTGCTTTTCCAAGGTTATGAATTCAAATTAGAAACAATTTTTTTGGCATCTTGTTGGGGCATTACCACTATGGCATTATTGCCATAGCTTTCAACCACTTTCTTGATTCAAATATTAGCATAATGTTTATGGTATACCATGTCCTTTGTGGGTTTCCATCATTATTTTCATTTGATTTTTAGGCAATCCGATATGGATAATATCAGTGATTGAATTCAATTTCAAAAGAATATCAATATGTATATGTATATATACATATATATATGCATAATATCAGTGATTGAATTCAATTACGAAAGAATATCAATATGTATATGTATATATGTATATATATGTATGTATATTTATATGTATTAATGTGACATTCAATCACATTTACTATATTTGTTCTTCATTTTATATATATTTATATATATGTATTCACATTTATATATATACATACATGTACAAATATATATATATATATATATATATATATATATATATATATATATATATATATATATATATATATATATATATATATATATATTGTATGTATGTATGTATGTATAGATTGCTTGCTTGAAAGAGTTTATGAGTTACATATTCTATCACTGAATTAAATAAGAAATTTATTTCACTTCGAGCATCCATATAAAATTTTCACATAATGAAACTCTTAACTTGTTTAATCATACTTTAAGATTTATGTACTTTCATTTTCTTCAAAACATGGAGTTTAGGTATATAATTTAATCTACAATCCATTCATTTTCAATCACTAAAAATATTCAAATCATCTACTTACATTCTTCTATAGGGTATGTGTACGATCATGATGGGCCAAAAAGTGGTGATATGGTGGGTATGTGGTTGGCAACTTTTTTTTTATCCAAAGTTGATGAAACGAAAAAGGTTTTTAAAGGAGATTCTCAGATTTCCACCAATATAAATTATGCTTTACTTTGAATTTAATAAATAATTATTATTCATTTTCTATTTGAATTACGACCAAAGTCCTAATTGATAGGTTGGTTGAAAAGCATCTATAACTTTCAAACGGTGTTGCATTTTTTGAATCTAAAACATGCATCACATTCTATGCTTCGCACACTATAAGATTAAAAAAATAAGATTTGAATTTCATGCAATTTTGACCAAGTTAAGGTGGTCAGACATATGAGTTTTTATATTTTTTAAAAGTTGTAATAAAAAAATCATAATTAATTATTTACTTGGAAAAAAATTACAAAAAAATTATGCATCACATCAGGACATGAGTCCTCTACTTATATCTAAAATATTATCACTTTATTGTGCTTTGGGTGGTCAGACACCTACTTCTTATTTTTCCCCTGAAATTTAAGTACTACTACATTGAAATTTTAAATTTTCACCAAATAGATTTAAAAAAAAAAAACCTAGTAGTTTAGAAACTAAATTCAATTTTCTACAGATTCTATTCTTACATATTTTGAAAATAATATATATAATTTATTCAAATTTTTATGCCAATTTTCCCAACTTTGATTTTTCTGAATTTTTTGCGACTTGAGGGCCTATTTTTTCCATGATGATCCTGCACATACCCTATATATGAAAAATAGTTCAAACGCAAGTCATCATGCCATTTGTGGTGTGTGTAGGTAGATTCAATTTGGCTAAGCAATCCTACTTCAACCATCTTCTTGTCATTCAACTTGTCACCATACATTTGCGCACACTTGCAAAATTCATCAGTAACATTCAATTCCTGATAACATATAAGATATTTTCAAAAGATCGCATAGTCAACATGTGTCAATTTCTTTCAATCTATTTTCAAAAATTCTAAAATTTCCATTTAATATATATTCAATTTCATCAATAATTCAATTTACCATATTATAATAAATATGCAATAAAATTGGGTTATGACAAGCTTATGATACTTTTGTTCATGGGTCACTTTGTAGATATTAGACACGGTTTTCCTATAATTTGTCAACATCGTGGGTATGGATCCTACTAAGAATTATGCAAATATTTCTAGTCCATGATTATCATACCCCTTTTGCATGTTTGCATTATGTTTACATTGTGTTTGCATTGTGTTTTATATGTTTGCATTATGTTAGGCTTTTGTTTTCATTATGTATACTTCATGTTTTTCATGTTGCATTGCACCTCATATGCTTGTGTTCCTTTGTCCTTACATTTTTTTGTAATAGGATCTTGAGCTTAGAGGCTATCACATCCATTAAATTTGATGTTCCCATATATCCTCAACATTCAGATAAAATAGCCTATCTTGGCTTATCCTTACTTTAGTGTGACCATGAGCATAAGTTCATACTCTCATTGAAGTAGAGGTTGAATGTAGCATAAAAAATTGTCACCCTTGAGACTTCCATGCTAGGATTACCTACCCTTTATGTAATTAGATCTAATTATGCTTTTAATTTACCTATTTTATAATGATCTTTAGAAAATTAGAAGTTGAATTAGGATTAAGGAATTATTTTTTATTTAACGATACTTAATTCCACAAAATAGTTATAGATTAGGGTGCTAGCACCTCTATTTGACCTATATTTTCCCCAATTCAAATATGTTGTTGGTATTCTAACATTTATAAATTCAAAACCATTTATCAATTATCAATAATTAACTTATGGGAAATTAAATAATTGCATATAAATACAAGTCTTTTTAATCATTTGAAATCCAAGCAATTTTGAGAAGCAATAATAGAATTTTAAATTGATCAATTGAGTACTCAAGAGCAGAATCAAAAAAATTATAGCAACCTCATTTCATTCAAGAATCATGTTAGTAACACATCATATTTTCATGTGAGTTCTTTTGTGTTTCATGTCGATTTATTTTGTGGATATTAATAGTTTAAGGACATCAAATCAAACATCAATTTCTCTTTGAATTTGACGAGTGCAATGAATTCAATGCATAAAGGAATATATATCTAAGTAGTGAGTTTCAACAATTATCAATGTCACTCTCTTATCATTTAGAATCTACACAACTGAGGTTAATCTTTCTTTCATATAATCTTAGCCATTATAGAGGTAGAAATACTAAAACATTGTTTGACTTAGGCAATCCCTATACAACTCAACATTTTAACCTCTTCCTTTTGTGTAGATTAAGAATATTAAGTGAATTGTAAAAGGATGGAATAAATAGTTTTTCATTAAAGTATTCAAGTCCTACAAGTCAATAAATTAGGGAAAGTAGAATTTAATTGTGTCAACTAAACTTTCAACACTAGGTCTAGAGGAGAACCTGTAGGCTAGGATTAATAGAGATTTGAATTATGATTTTTATTTTTTTTATTTCTATGTCCAGGGGACCAAAATCATTGTCCAACCTTTTCAAGCTTAGATCTATATTCTAGGTTTCCCTATGTCTCCATCGTACTCTTCTAAACATTTTTCTTTTCTTTTAACTCCATGCTTTTATGAAATCATAAGAGTTAACTATATTTTTTTTGTTAATATAACTACATATTTACACTATCAAATTAAATCAATTGAACAATAGCAAATCAAATTAGTCACAGGTTTTTCCAAAATGGACTAAAACCTAGATCCACAATTTTGGCCCTTCTATTGAGATTGGTAGCCTAGTGGGTGTTTGAGATTAATTTTAGTCCCATTTGCATTGTGATATAGGACAAGGGATGGTTTGGACCTTAAATCCATTTTCATTACATCACAATACCTTTATATTACATCAACAATATCACCTTATAGCTCAAATGAGATGTCCTTACCTCCAACTAGGTCATACAATTACAAGTGATTATTAGTGTTTATTCCTAGTATTTTTATGGTCATGTAATCATCATGTTGACCACCATTTCTCTAATAGGAGAGATCAATATTGGCTGATAAGATTAGATTAGGCTTAATAGTTTAGGAATCTAAAATTATAAAATTCATGTTGAGTTGGCATCATGCACTTAAGTTGTCTCAAAGGGACAAAATTGATTTGTAGACAAGGTAATCTTCATAAATTTTTAAGCAATAAGATCTTAAAACACACTTTTTTCTTTGAAATTTTTCATTTTAGTAGAACCTATGTTTAATGAAGAATATGACCTAATGAAGGTAGTATCAGAAACCCAAAAATCCCTAGAAAATGTCATTGTGAAATTTTGAGTTTTTCATATTAAATTTTCTTTCTCAAACATGCCATTTTACAATAAAATTTCCCTTACCAAATTAAGGTTTTTTTTTAATGCTATGTTTGTTTCTCCTCCTACTTTCATTTCACCTTTTATATTATGCATCATATTTCTTCCTCCCACTACCTGGAAGCATTTTCTTTGTATTTTACAATATTTTTATATGCCCTACTTTTACAGGATATATTTTCTAATAGATAATCATTACAAAAATATTAGATATCTTGAATTATCTTCATTACATGACATCAAAAGATTGTCATATAAATAATAAACTTCCTAATAAATTGTATTATTATCAATATACCACTTTTATTGTCTATATAGAAAAAATAATATTTTTCATACTTTTCCCACTCATTTTAATCATATTCTCAAATATATTAATTTCAATATATAATTTGAGTAATTTATAATTATGATTATGTTAAAAGAAAATATTACTCTCTACCCTATAAAAAATAAACTAGACATTAAATTTCATCTTCTTTTAAATGTAATTGTGAATTTTTTATACCTATGTTTATTTTCCTTTTACTGTACATTAATTAAAAATATTAATTTAATATATTGCTTTTTCGTTCTACTCTCTGAATCCTAGTAAAACTCTTTTTCCTTTTAAGGTCTCTTGCATGTCAAATCCTATGTTGGTCAATCATAGGGTAATAGAGTGAGAAAGATGCACACTTTCATTTGATTAACAGTTTATAGATCTTTTATATCACATGAATTATAGGTTCACGCTACCAATTATTGTATTCTCAAATCAGTGTTAAGATTCCTGATTCCCACCTTGAAAAGATGTTAGTATAAAATTTACAAAGTAATAAAAGGGACAAGCTCACCATGATTAAATGTACCTCCTTCATGCATTTATGAACTTCCCTTTGAGATTATCAAATTTTCGTAGGTAGTAGTGAATCGAAAACCACCTCTACCCATCCTGAAAAGTCTAAAGCTTCAATCAAAAACACCTACTAGCCTTTTAGAAGGAAAAATAAAAGTTTCCTTCAAATAATTTCCACCTCCCAACCTTATGAAATAGTTGATACCCAAGTTTCTGACTGTCAGGATCTAAAATCTGACAAAATATAACTTTCTATCCTTAAGGTGGGACTCATTCGCCACTGATGGTGAATCAGTCCTCTCCTAAAATTTTGTGAAATTAGGGACCAATTTTGTAAAAGCATAATTGATCTTGTATTCTTGTCAGGTTGACAAAGTCAAATCTATAGAAAACATACTGTAGGTTGCCTCCAAGCTTGAAATAGGTTTGATTTGACTTGAAACACTTTTTTGACATGTTGATCACCTTTTAACACCTAATTGCTTGATAAATCTATATACACGAGTATGAAAACACACATGCAAAAGCGTAAAAATGGTTAAGGGTTAGGTTATAGGGATTTGTCTTGGTCAAATCCCACTTTGGTAATCAAACCCTTAATGAAGAAATGTAATGAAATAAACAAGGACAGATGAATGAACAACATGCAAGTGTCCTAAACTCACCAAGCTTGTTGAAGAAATATGAAGATATGTCAATGGTTGCTCCACAATACTTGATTGATGCTTGATTGAATGATGCAAAGTTCTCCAATGTGAGTTGAATTCCTAGTGAATGAGGAGATTTCTTGAATGAATGAGATGTAAAATGAGGAGAAAAAAACTTATTTATACACAATTGTGCTTTAGTAACCCGATGATACCTCATCACAAGCCAACATAGTGTAATTTTGAATAAAAATATGAAAGAAAATTTGAAATATTTTGAATTTTGGGCCAAGAGGGACTCATTTATCACCCATGGTGAATGGGTCCCACCTTGGACTTGAAAGTGGGTGTTGGGAATTAAGTCACATTTAATGTTGTTTTTCAGGTTTACATTCAAAAATACACTTATTTAAGCCTTATGAGTGCATAAAGGGATCAAATAAAGCATAAGAAAGGTGTAAATAATGGAATTAAGCCTTGAAAAGCATGAAATCTTGTTACAAGACTTTACAACACTTCAAAATAAGACTTCATAAGTGATGAAAAGGTGATTTTTAGGTGAATTGTAATGAAAACAGTCTAGAAAAGTGTAGAAATGTTTTACAAAACTTCACAACACCTTCACAAGGTTCAATTATTTAAATTTTTAGGAATTAATGTGCATGTTTAAGTTGCATTTCAACATTAAATCAAAGCAAAATGGACCAAGCATCATGAGAGAAAGACCTAAAAGACCATGAAAATGTCAAAGGGCCATTTTTCTATGGTAGAGTACCCACATTTGACCTTCTTAGATCCATGTACAAACTTTTTGAGGGAAATAACATTTGCTTCTTGAGGGGAAAAATTTTCTCTATTGCAATATGAGAATTCTTTGTGTGTAGGTCGTGAATCCATCTCTAAGGTGGTAGGATTTAACCTTTGAGGTTGATTCATTTGGTAGTTTGTGGTATTAGAGGTCATGTTTTCTTGCATCAAGTTGTAATTTGTTTCATAAGCAAGCATGTGAGGTTGTTTGATCCCTACCCTACTATAGAGGACTAAAATCCATGATCAACGAGTCAAGTAACCTCTATTAGCATGTCAAAGAGCGCGTGGAAGAGTGTTCAACATCAAGAAACCTATTGAGCGCATCCAAGAGTGGATGGAAGAGAAATTCCCACCAAATCTACAGAAGAAGGGTGGGAAATTGGCCCATAGTAGATCTGTGGAAGTCGTGACTTGTTTCTGCCACATTCAATGTCTCAAAAGCCCCCAAAATAGTCGCCAAAGTAATTTGTGCAAGCCGTCAAATTTGTGAGGGCACTACGTGGTACTTTTCATCCCTTAATTGCAGTAGAGCTCATATCCATGAGGGAAGGGGCAAGTTTTTCAAACTTTCAACCCCTATTCTTATGGTAAATAAGCCCTAGTTCTTTTTCAATCCAAAGGAGGCCTTAAATCTACTCCTATTTTTTCCTCTATTTTTTTTTTCAGTGCAAATTTTTGCAAACTTTGAAATTATTTTGCATAATAGGTTGAAAACTTCACTGTAATAAATTTTGCTTGGTAGCTCAAATTTGAGTACCTTTTTTGGAAAAAGTGTTTTTTTCACCACGAATCCAAATGGCATATTATCGCACTCATATTATAAAGTGTTTATTTATGCCCCTTTTTGGGTTAGTTACAAATCACTCCTACTATAAAGTGCCAAATTGGTGGACTTGAACAAATAATCAAGGAGGTAATCTTGGTGTTTTTGGATTCTAAATTTGTTGGTTCATGTGATCATGTCTCTCATAATAAATCCCTTCCATTGAAGTGTTCTTCATAATCCTCCTCATAAATGGAAAATCAAATGTGGATATCGTAAACTTGAGGAAATGAATCAAATTCTTCTCAATCATCGTGTTGCCTTACCTAATCCTCTAGTTACAACACATACAGAAACATCATCCAACCTCACTCAGACATCTTCTAAGACATTAGCATTTGAGTATGAACAAAGTAGTCTTATGAATTTCATTGATATCTCATCTCTTATATCACTTGTTACTACATCTAAATCAATTTTTGATTCATCCATGAACTTTCCATATTTTTTTGCATAAGGTAATTACTACTATCATTCCAAATCTACCACATTGGGATGCATATCTATTAGACATAGCATATTTGTTGTTTATACAATTGTTGAACACTTGGTATACTAAGAGGGAGGGGGGTCATTCAGTATTCATTGGAATTCATTAACTTCATTAAATTAAACATGCATTCAAAGCATCTCATCAAACTTGTAGAAATGAAAAAGGAACAACTAAAGCATGCATTACATTAATAAACTCAAGAACACCAGATTTACATGGAAAATCATGTTGGAAACACGATTCTCATTGCACCAAAAGATCGATCTATCAATGCCCGATGCAACCAATAGAGTTAATGAATCCATAGGAGGTGGTTAAGCCATGTCAAGAATCTTGAGCACCAACATTGAATAATCAAGGGGATGAAGGGTGACACCTTCCAACAATACTCCCAAAGTGAGCAAGGAATTTGAACCCATGACCCAAGCTCTGATACCAATTGTTGGAAACATGGTTGTCATTGCACCAAAAGATTGATTTTTTAATGCTTGATACAACCGCTAGATTTAATAAATCCAAAAGAGGTGGTTAAGCCATGTCATGAATCTTGAGAATTGGCATTGAACAACCAAGGGGATGAAGGGCGACACCTTCAAAAAAACCACTAGAAGGGAAAAACCATGGTGAGGATTAACTCACAATATATATAACTAGTTACAATAGACTAGAGAATGGAGGAATTACTATCCAAAAAGAATGGCTCACTACCAAAGGCTCATTGCCCAAAGTACTCACTATCAAAAATAGAAAAGAGAGTAGAAGAATGGCTCACTGCTAAATATTTTGAACCACTAACAATGCATTTGCAACATGCTAAAGCCATAGTTCAAATTAAGCTAAAAAAATTGACTTTACACACTTCATACTTAACCTCTATCACCTTTTGCACTTCACTCTATATCACACACTTCACACAATGAATTAACCTTGTATATATACATACATATACCACAAACACTCATGTCATCAATTAGGTTGGCCTTATTAGATGAAACGTATAACACCATAACCTTTTGGCTCAAAACTCCATCGCACACACCTTGTGGAAGGAACCAAAAAGTGTTATTCACCAAATAGGGGAGTATGACCTATAATCACTCACATTAATCCACTCCATATATAACTTAATACCACACAACCTTAAAACCCTTAGGTTGATAGCACACAACAAACTGGTGGAGCAACAACTAAATGAACCAATTGTTCATCTATAACTCAACATGTGGACCACCAAATCACTTGCCACCTGGAGTGCATGCACTTATGACATCCTCAAACACTTTCTCAAATATTCACAACATAAAAATCATTTGTAGTGGAATGTAGAGCATTCCAATGTGCAATTTTCACCTATAACAATGCCTTTACTAAGCCCAATACTCTATCATCAATATTTTTAGTTGCAGAAGACATACAACCTTAAAAATTTGGATATGGCTCTTTCAACACATACCAACAACACATCAAAACCACATGACCATATGTTGCAATGTGTAACAATGCGGACCATAAAACTATTCCTCTATAACACTGAAAATGCACACTAGGACTTAACCAATTCTTCAAAACACTTGGTCTTCTTTGGACCAACACTTCTACATTTCTACAACGGGTTTCCATAAATGAAAACACCATACTCCATCCATACATCATCCTTCTCATGTTACCAACAATCTCCCGCTTTGTCATTGATGGCAACAAGCTCTTCCAAAAATGCTCTCCTTTGACATCAAGGGAAAAGGGCTCTCAGCATCACTCCTCTTCATTAAAAATTATCTGCCCCTTTCAAATTGATATATATATATATATATATATGAAATTAGCTCCCTCTAATAATTTCATCTATTACCAAAGTAACCAAACTTGTATCGCAACACTATCTACTAACTCTGCATATGTACATTACAATAAAAAATCTATCTATACAAATAAAAATGTATACATCTTAACTAGATGACACCTTCAATTTTGCAAGGTGTGCCTCCCAATCCTTCTTGGTGAAGCCAAGCATATGGTACCGAATTTTAGGAAAAACATGAGGTCTTCTCCTTCTTTCAAATAACTAGGCACTTGATTCTTTTACATAGCCTTCTCATCATTAGCTAAAACTTCAATGAAAGATGTAAGTTTGAGACTTACCATGTCACGAAGCTTATTATACTACTTTATTATTTTCTCTTTTTATTCCTATAGTAGAAAGAATTGACTGTGTACATTCTCAATGATTACTCTTGTAGCTCCATCCTTATCATTCATTGGATCAAAAACATCTAAGGCCCAACAGCAATTTGAGACTCAATTGAGTCCATTTGTTCCTTAATGATCCTTATAGAAACAAGCCACTTCAAACATAACTGAAACAATTTTTTGGCTTCTACCAAACACTTCTAAGCTTCCTTCAAATTTCTTTGCAAATTGACATGTGCAATACCACACTTCATCATTGACTTTGTTTTCCATTTCATTCTCTATATTTTCTTCCAAACTAGCAAAATATTCTTTAAAAGAATTATGAAATAACCTCAATTGTTGCACATTGGATAGTGAACTGCCAATTGATACTCTACGAAGGCCTTCTTGCAACACCTTCATAGCTTCATCCACCAACTCAATACTCTTTTGGTGAGTTTGAAGAATCTGCTTTCTTACTGAGGCAGCGAAAAGGTCACCAAGCTACTACTTATGTAGAGGGGATATCTCATCCAGGTCTACTTGACCTTGTTACATAGGAATCTATAGCAACTGTGTAGGCACTACTAGTTGAAATTGTAACTGCATATTTAATAGATAATCATTACAAAAATATTAGATATCTTGAATTATCTTCATTGAATGACATCAAAAGATTCTCATATAATTAATAAACTTCCTAATAAATTTTATTATTATCAATATACCACTTTTATTGTCTATATAAAAAAATATATTTTCCATACTTTTCCCACTCCTTTTAATCATATTTTAAAATATATTAATTTTAATATATAATTTAAGTCATTTATAATTATGATTATGTTAAAAGAAACTATTACTGTCTATCCTAAAAAAAAATATACTAGACATTAAATTACATCTTCTTTTAAATGTAATGGTGAAATTTCTATAACTACGTTTATTTTCTTTTTACTGTATGTTAAATAAAAATATTAATTTAATATATTGCTTTGTCGTCGTGCTCTCCGAATCTTTGTAAGGCTCTTTTGCTTTTGAAGGTCGCTTGCATGTCAAAGCCTACGCTGGTCAATCGTAGGGTAACATAGTGAGAAAATGCGCACTTTCATTTGATTGACAGACTGTGTAGATCTTTTATATCCCATGAATTCTAGGTTCCGGTCAATCTTAGATTTCCTCTTTTTCCAAGAGAGAATTTCATGTACACCAAAAAAAGGAAGACGGGGAGAATGGGAAAGAGAAGAGGAGGAAATGGCTACCGATGAAGTGACGTTAATCCAAGCGTTTGAAAGATTTGTGTTTAAAAGACATATGCAAAATGTACTGAGACAATTGAATGAGTGGCCTACACCCCGAAAAGAAGAGGAGCCGTGTTCATCAAGTATTTGCTCTGTAACATCCATCCAGAGTCCTCAGATGCCAAGGGAACGTCTGGGCCATCACACGCAGAATCTTCTCAGTTTCGTTCAATATCTTAATAATTAGCGGCCACTGTTTTTCCAATTTATTGTCAACCAGTATGATTGCTTCTTTGAGTGAAAATATGACTAACCACAGGAGATTGCTTACAAATTACTCAACCTTCATTTGTGAATTCTCTATTCAAGAATAGAAGAACCACATGACAACCACAATTTAAGTTATGTATTGACGGTCTGACACAGTTTATTGAGCACAACTTCGATGTCCATGCATTTACCCTACTATGAGGCCTGTAATTTGAAACAAATTACGGGAGCGGACCCAGTACTTGACCAGGTTTCAATAGTTGTGATAGTAGTTGTTTATATAATGCCCAATATTTTTATTAATATTGGATCAATAGTTGTGACTTTAAAGTTGTTAGTGTTGACGATGACTACCCATAATTAAACAAAATGTGTTCCTCTTATCTAAAAAGCAACCAATCATGTGATTCCACATCAGCGCTCATTAAAACATGCTGTGAATGCACAAGTATTGGTCTCACTTTTTTTTGGGCCTTTTTGGACACCTTGACAAAAAGCATGCTGATGTGGCATCATATTTGATGATGTAGCTCTGAAACCTTAGTTATAAGCAGGGGACTTGCCAAGTAAGCTGCTGTAAAAAATTCAGAGTGATTTGAAATTTCCACATAGGATAATTAGAAGTGCGAAGTTAGGGTGCACAACTACTGGGTCCTCTCCCCTATGTATCTTTAAACAAAAAAAACATTTTTATGCAAAAAAATAAAATGTAAAAGTTCTAGTAAATGGTTGAAAAAATATATATTTTTAAAGATATGTCAATGTTATATTATTTAGCATTTCTTCATGTATGGTAAAGCTTGTTAATCTATCAATATTTTTATTTTTAACAATATTCAATAACATTCTATTTGAAAGAGTAAGAAGAGTTACAGTTCAACATGAATACTCAATGGCATATAAGTTGATTAATCTATTTTAGTATAATCAATCAAATTATAAATTGTGATGAACTTATTTAATTGGATAGAAGAGAAAGAAAGGGGGAATTCTTGTCATTTGATTTGCATTATTTGAGTAAATATCGATGTTCAGAATTGACTATTGAATATACTAGATTTTTGTATCAATATCTTATTACATATCTCTATTGATGGCTAAACTTTATATAGCTAACTATTAAATAAAATGTTTTATATCAATTAAAAAAATTATTTAATGATACACATTATTAAAAAATATCAAACTTTTATAGAAGTCCATCTCTTGTTGTAAAGCTCTCATTCTAGCATATATGGGGAGGTTTTTGATTGAAACTGTAGAATTAGTATTCTATGATATTGAATTTCTTGAAGATCTCTTTGCATATAAAAGAAACTAGATTTGAAATATTGAGTGATGAGAATGAAAATAAATCCACATAGAAACCATGTAGCACCTAAATAAAATAGTATTAAATGTGAAAAAGATCAAAATAAAATATGACAGAAAATATCTATATATAAGTAAAAAAATTAAATTAACAATAGGCTATGCACTAAAAGATCAAGGAATAATAAATAAGGAATTAAGCCTACTTTATTTTAGATGATTTATTAGGATTAGTTTAACCATTTTTGTAAGGAGGCGGGTAAGAATATCCTTAAACTCAAATATTAGGTTATTGTAGTGTATATATTCATATTCACATATTGGCTCCTATAAAAAAATAAAAAATAGTCATGCTTATTCCAAATAAAATACAAAAACATCATGACACATTTGGGGAAAATAAAAATACTTTGTTTGTAGTTTCATGGGTTGAAGTCAAGACTCTATCGATAGTTGGTATTTCATCTACAACCACCTCATTTTTAGAAAAAAAATAATTCATGTTATACTACTCTATATGGCTTGAGTGCATGCAAGTCACAAGAAATATCATAAGTTAGAAATAAATCCCACCATTATTCATCGATAGAGTTAGCATCAATAAACTTATGATCATTAAAACTAGGATTATCCAATTTGAAGATGTCATTATTAGGATTAGAAATAAGATTAAAACTATCAAAACATGATATCTAGACAAACTAGATTTAGCTTGAATAGTTAAATATAATGGATGAACAACATAATCATATAGCATTAATTAGTCTTTTTTCTTTATCTAAGGATGATTTATGGATTGTATAGCATTACTAAAACATTCATGGCCTTCTTCCTATCCAATATGGGCCATGTTGTTGGTATCTCCCTATAGCACACAAAATTCATATTCTCTTCGATATAACTAAATAAATGAATATGAAAACTAACATCATTTCTACCACAAGTATATCATAATTCTTCATCTTCTAATGATAGGCTATTATTAACATCTTCATGGTCACATACTTCTAAAATATCAAGTAGCAATACACTTAGTTAGCCTAAGATATATGTGACTCGTAATATCTCTACTTCTAAACTTTGATGACTATCCACTCCCAAATGCTCATGATCATAATAAAAAATGATGAATTATCACTCACAATGTTCACTATAATGCTATAAATAGAACATCACTTTGTATTTCAAGGATATAAATATAACCATGCATAAAATTGATGTCTTCTTCATTACCAATTTGTTGATTTGTACTTGCTAGCATCATGGAGTCAATAATATCAATTTTAATGTGACTATTTATAATAAAAAAATTATGATTAGAATCAATTTTAGTATCATGATGGGATGTACTAGGCTCTTTGAAATATTATAATTATGGCATGAACCTATAACATATAGTTATTCCATAGCTAATAATAATTCCTTAAAATAGAATTTAGAATGATGCTTTTTATGTAGTCTGTATACATTATGATAATCATAATAAGGAAAAAAATATGAGAATCAATGACTAAAATTTCCCTATCATAAGAAGGTTTCTTTATAAGAATTTAAAAAATATCATTCCTAATAATAAAAATATGCTCACAATCCCAATAAAACTAAGCAACAAGAGTACATATTAGGCTAGAAGAAATGTCATCATGTAAACCTCACTCATTGATTAATTTTTTATTTGGGATTTTCACTCTCAAAAGTTAAATTACTCATCTCATCCTTTTTACACATAGATAGACTAGGAATAATGGAGTCATTAGTAAATGATTCTTCAAAAGGGGAAGGATAACTTTAAATATTATCCTTAAAAGGGAGGGAGAATTGACTAGCTTTGCAATCCCCATCAGTCTTATGTTGAATGATTTCAACAAAATCTTCAATTTCTCATCTTACTATATTTAAGCATGAGAAATTATACAGGAATAAGTAACCAAATTTTATATCAGTATTTAACCTTTTAAGGAATATCACAATTTATTTTTTTGGGGTTGCATCATAGTGTGTATCCTACCTAATTTTCTTGAGTAAATTATATTTGACATGCCTCCTAAACATCTCATGGTTAGCAATTTTTCATTGAATTATTCAATCAACATGGTGATGAATACTTCAGCATATATAATATTCTGATTTTAATATCCAATTCATGGATTAAAGCTATAATTAATATCTAAATTATATAGTTCCTCACATTATCCCTCATTCTTCAACTTGTTTCCATTTTTTATGAGATAAACCATAGGGTTCCAAATTTATTAAGGATCTCAATTTTAAGCTTTTTCAATACTATATAATATTTAGTATTTTGTGATTTATATAAAAAACTATGGTTAATATGGAGCCTCTCTATGTAAGTATTTGACAATGTTAGAGAATTATGTGAATATAAGAGTGAAAAATAACTAGATAATAACAAAGATATCAAAAAGGAAGAGATTTGGTTATTTTGAACCCAAGGAAATCTTTGAGAATATTTTATGATGGTGCATTTGGTATACTAGTGTTTGGTACATTGGTTCTATGAATGATTTTTAGTGGGTTAGGTGAGTAGATGGTAGAGATGGTGGCCACATGTAATGAGGGACAAGTCTTTATTCATGTGTTTGTGAATAATGTTTTTCTCTATAGCAAGGTATCTATTCATATCCTCCTTTAAATTGTTTACCTTAAATGATTATTTAATAACATGTTGATAAGAAGAATCTAGTTCTTGTAAACACGTGTCTAAGATATAATTACCTTTATGTAGATTTAACTTTGCATATCCTATAACTATCACACAAAACATGGAATAAAATAATATACTTGTTTCATAGGTTTTTCTTCTAATTTTTATGGGATTCCTATGCATGTTTTTTGTTTTGAATATTTTACAAATTTCTTTAGAATAACCCTATAATTTTTCTAATGAGTATATTAAATATAATGATAGATTTAACTATATTACTTATCTTTGCACTCTTAAAAGGTTTAAAAAATAAATTTCATTCACCTTGTTCATTCATAACTTTATCCTAGGTCAATAATTTATTAAAATTTTAAACTCCACAATACATATTATTTCTACAATAAAAAAGGGGAGAATTCAACTAATATATTATTTTTTGAGTCCATAGAACTCTCCTTCAAATAAAGGGGTTATTTTGAATAAAATACTCCATAGCATTATTTCTTAAACTAGGTAACTAGAAAAAAATGTTAAGTGTATTTTACATAAGAAAAAAAGATTTTATCCTTGTATCACTAGAATAAATGATTCAAAAAATTAAATGCAGTCTAATGTTGGAGAATCATTCATTGCTCTCTTAAAAAGACACTTTACATTCTCATCTAGGTTGCCTATATCATTATAGCATGACGATCATCCATCCTCCCTCTCCATCCATCATTTTCCTCTATCTTCTTATCCTTCATACTCTTGTCCTCTCATCCATTTTGAGAACACACCCATGTGTCTTAGAACCTACTTGTCCTCTCAAGGGGGCTTACCACTACCTCCTCATCCTTCCTCATCCTTGCTAGTGATTGGGGCATCATTCCACTAGTTCTTATCCTTTTCCTATCTACTATATTTTATTCATCTCTAAAACAATGTTACTTCTCTTAGTCACAAGATCATCTCAAAGAGGGGGAAATTGTAGACACTTGAAATGTAACTTTATCCTAGAACAACACTTGACTTTACCTATCCTAAAATTTAATTAAATAAATATTAATTATTCATTTAATTAATTTAACCTATTCCTTTATCATATTATTTAATTAAATGAATATTTATTATTTATTTAATTAATTTAACCTTTTCCCCTATCCTAATATTTAATTAAATAAATATTTATTATTTATTTAATTAATTTATCCATTACCTTTATCCACCACCTTCAATTAACTAAATTTTATATTTATTTAATTAGGTCTAGCCTTATCCCCAAATCCTCTAACTAAATTAATTATTTTATTCTTAATTAATTAATTAATTAAGGATAATTAATACCTATTACCCTTTGCGTTCATTATTTAATTGACCTTTACCCCTCAATATTTATCCCTTTATCTTGTTCACATATATTATAATATAAATTTTTCCTCATGTGACAAGTGTCCCCTTCACATGTCTAACTAATTCCTTGTCAAGATTCTTTGAATCTAGTCACTAGCCAAAATTGAAACTAACTTTCCATCTCATCCCTTCCTTTAATATCACACCTTTTAATCTTATCCATTCACATAGAGTTGTTGACATAATCCTAATCCTAAACCTAGCTCTTATCCCTCACGTGACTCTTGTCACATGACTGCAAATTTTTTTCCAAAGCCTACTTCACATTCAATCCTAACCATTCTTCACTTAATGCATCTCGACCCTTGATTTCTCTGATAATTTATTTTATAAATGAGAGTCCTTTCATCCCATTTGCATCTATCCACTTTATGCTATTCCATGCTATTGACTGTTTTATTGAATCATCTTTCAAATCATATCATCATGCTATTTGAATCATAAGAAGCTACATCCATGTCTTTAATCTATCAACTACTAATATTGATCTTTTGAGGTTTGCATGTATTTGGTTTAATTTATGCTAGATTATATGCATATTTAATTTAATAATTTGCATGAAATATAGTTTGATATGTGTTTTAACAAGCATATTTGATAAGGACCGAAGGTCTAAAAATATAATTTATTCCAAAGACAAAAATAAAAATTATTGAAACAATTACTAATATGAGAAATTGGTATAGAAAGGATCATGCTATTAAAATTTGGGCTTAAATTTGAGGGACAAGGGCTATGATGTCCTTGCCCATGTCATTTTTTAAAGATTTTAAAACTTTGAAAGGTAGGTTACAATCTACATTATGTTTCCTATGGCCAACTCATGATTAAATTTCTAGATCTAGCCTACAAACATGAAATGAGGGGGAAAGATTGTGTTTGTATTAGGGATTGCCCAAGTCAAGCCACATATTGGAATTTCCACCTCCATCTACAACAAATGATGATCATCAAGAGGGTTTACCCTAGGTTGGGTACAAACCAAAATAATAATAATTGATTGGAATGACAAATGATAAATAAATAATGTTACCATAGACATGACATTCTTGAAAATTTGATTCTCACACCATAAGTCACCACAAAATTTGATTGATAGACACTTGGATTTCTTTTATAGACTTGCAAGAGGTTAGTTCATAAAATGACATGATTTGAGAAATATATATCCTTGTTCATGATTGCTTCTTTCTTCCTAATGTCTTGCAAGCATGATCTTGACTAATAAAAGCATTGAAATAATGATTTAAAAAAAATTCTTGAATTTTCCTTGATTGATTTTTAGAATTCTCAATTAAAAGTAAAAAATTGTTAGGATTTGAAATGGTAAAAAAAGACTTGTATTTATATGCACTTTTTATTTCCCATAAAATTGATTATCAAAGGGCAAGCAATGGAATTGTATTTTTAAATGTTAAAATGATGAAAATGACATGTTTAAATTATGACCAATGTAACGCCCCACCTTGGTTACCGTTATAACAAAGTGTAAAGATTAAAGTTAACTCAATAATTTTTTTTAAAGTTAATTGATTATACAATTGCTATAAAGTTTCCAAGACAGTGTTACATAAACATATTAAATAAACTCAACACATTATCATAATTCAAGTACAAAACTAATGCCACGAATGTTCCAGTTTACATAACTTAATATAATCAAATATCCAACTAAACAGATTACAAAATGAGAGATTTCAACAAATCTCAATACAACAATAAGATGGTACAATGAGTACACTCTTATCTAAGAGGTGAGTTTACAAAGTAGAAAGTGATCACCACACAACTGATGTCCATATCCTCGAACATGCTTTGCATCCAAAGTCACGATCCAAGAGGTAACTAGAACCTGTTACAAGCATAGGATCATCTGCATGAAAATATAAGGAAGATAGAGCATGGTTTCCTCCCGACCACGTGAAACCCGAAGGTCCACTCCCTCCGTGCTAGGAGATAATGACAGGTCCACAAACAAAGAAGATAGAACTTTACGTTTACGTGGTTTATAGATTCACATAATGACATTATGATTACAAATTCAAATAGATACAATTCAAGTAACAAATCACATCAAAATAGAAAACTGAACACAAGGAACACCATCATGGAATAGACTAAGAGTGTCATCACACTGTCAAGATAGGTTACCCTGGTGAACCTTCCTAGAGTACCGGCCCTCTCCAAGAGTTGCCCTGGTAGGCTCTACCAATTCCCGGCCCCTATGCAGATTAGTGTGGAGTCATTTCATCTTTGAAAAGGACAAGATGATGACTTGCCATTCCAGGCCTTCTCAGCCTTTCCTCAACCTATACGAGCATTAAGAAAGTAGGCAAGGCAACATTTATCTAAATTAGTGTTTACAACTACCCAACCCCTAATACACTAGTTAGGTTTTCACTGAATTATCACACCTACGATAGGTTACCTAGAAAATCACTTCAGGATTTCGGCCCCTACCGCAAGCCACTCTTTCTATAACATGACTCAATATCAAAAGACTAAGGGTAGCTATCAAGTACAAAGATCAAAACCACAATGTTTACGTCCTTCACTAGAGACCAACCATAATCTCTAAGATGCTTCTATAGACAACGACAAAATGTGCAAAGCTATATCCCCAAGTAAAAATACTTGTACTTGAGCAAAGTAAACATTAATTATTACACTTAACAATACCATTTTCACTTCTATTGCCTTTAAAGAAGAACAAATCAAAACTCAATAACATTAACTCCAGATCTCCTTTTTAATTATCTTTTAGTTAGAAATTTATAACTTGAAGAAAAATTCTTCTCATATATATCTGTTTCCACAAAATCCTCTTGCCTCATTAAAACAACAACTTATGTTTAATTAAATTCTTTTGAAATAATCCACTTTCACCATTTAAATAAATAAATTATTTAATTCAAATTAATAAATTTAATCACAAGACAAGCTTAAGTATTTAAAAATATGTTAACAGACAATTGTTAAACTAAAATATTTATACACAACACAAAACAATATAAACGAACATGACAAAATACACTGGACAACTACACAGGGTAACATAAAGATACTCGTTCGAAAAAGAACGATGGTTCGGAAGGACCTGTCAATACCTCCGATAACATATTTATAATTAATTAGGGTATGCTCAGACCTGACAAGCAGGTGGATCCATTACTTGGTACCTGTGTCTGCAGGAAAACATCAATGTTAAAACATACATATATATATATACTCATGTTAGAAAACACACCGTGAATAAGAATTGCAGAATAGCAGGGTACTCACTAATGAGTAATGCTACACTGTCTTATCCACCGACACAAATGAGCAAGATCAATCATATACAATCATAACAACATGATAAACATAAACAATAGTCATAAACAATAAGCCATATCATGAATGAATCTATCACAATATCATCGAACCAACATAACCAAATAACCAGGATGTCAATGTATCATCCGCAAAATCAAAACAACATAGTATCAAAGTAATCTAAAGCATCTAAGAAGCAAACTCAAACTAAATAGTATGTCGAAACTAGAGGGACACTACAACCAAAATAGCCTTGATAGGAATTCTAGTACCCTAGTCCAAACCTATTTTGGACCTTTAAGTGTCAATTTTTTTTAAAAAAAGAAATAACATTTAACCAATTTAATTATGATTTTTCAAAGATGACTATAAGGTGGGTAATTGAATAGCACAAATAGGTCTAAGAACCTAGGGGGAGCTAAATCTAGTGTGAAATTGTAAAGGGTGACAATTTATGATGCTACAATTAAACATCACATGCAAATCTCCAAGGGTGGACAATTATTACTTCCTTGTGGAAGTGAACAAATAAATTATATTAACATAGAGAATACTAAATGGTTAAAATGTTCTCTAAGTACATTTCATATTTTTTAATTAATTTAAACTTGAAATAGTCCTTGACTTCATTTCATATAGATTTTGTATTACCTCCCATTTTTAAATTCCTTCAAAAATTGAAAAATTATACTCCTTTAATATTTGTTGTAAGCTTCTATTATTTAAAAGTGTGTTTATCTAAAACAATTATAAATATTAGAAAAATTATACTCCATTAATATTTCACTGTAATTTTTTAATTTTTTTTAATTTGAACATAAGGAGGATACAAAATCATTATTAAACTTGGCCAAGAGCCATTTTGCGTATAACCTTATAAACTTTTATGGCATAACCAAATTTAGATTTTATTTTTTAAAAACCTATCAGGTTGTAAGGAGGTTTCATTATGAGATTTTGCAACATATTTTCCTAATCAGTTGAGATTGTGAAATTTGATAATGTTAACAACCAAATGCGAAATAAAATGATTTAAAACTCAAAAAAAAATATTTATAATGTTTAACTTATAAAATTAGAAAGATTTATATTTACCTCCATTCAATGATATACCCTCATTCATATTATATATTACAATTATACATCTTAAATAAATTACTCAAAGCTAATTTCAATAATAAAATGCCTGATTGTCTATAACAGTGATCTCCCTGTGATTTAGAACACCTACAACTGAAATTCATCAATAAATTATTATTATTCCAAGTAGAACTCATCATAAAATGTGGCAGTCGAATCTAGTCCAGTAGATTCAGTAATATGTATATAGTATTTTATTGTTGGTTTGATTTTCATGAGATTAAATCTTTTAGTAAAAGTTAATACAATTGGCTTTTCCATGTGCTTCTGATCCATTAAATTTTAACTTTCATGGTCATACTCTAAGTAGGAAAACTGGGCGCACAGTGATTTTTTATCGATGTTTGCTGGTTCGAAATTACATTTTAATACAGGGAATATCATGAACCATATATTTCAAGAAGAATCGATGAAATGTGTTTTTATCAAACAAGTTTCACTTCAAATTCACCATTTTCCATGTTGAGTCTGGCGAGAATAAAATTCTTAAGAAATGTAATTAATTTTAGTTGGGCGGATTTGCAATTACATACGATCTGCTCCTTATTTTCCTTAATCAAATAATGAAAACAAAAACACAGCAATAGCTTATTTATGCTTTCCTTTAGTTGGGGACGCGACATTGTTTCCTTATCTCCCCCTGCGATCCAGTCAGCACATCAATAGATCCCATCTTTACCATCGCTCTGCCAAACTTCTTCCTCCATATGGTTGGATACTTTGCGTAGAGCTTGACCAGTCTGGAGGTGGCAACATTTGACATCAACATCTGATCAGACTTCAGCAACCCACGCTTATATTTCAAATCGACGTAATATTTCACGTCCAAATTACTGGGCGTGAGAGGATCCAGTGGAACAATACTAGAGGAAGAAAGTGAATGGGGGCATTTGGCCTTCAGCTGAAGGGCATAGCGAGGATCCATGGAAGGGTCCTGATTACCACTGCCGCTGAAGTTGTACAGACGATCTGCACTAAATGAAGAACAGTGAGAAACTCCAATAGAATGAGCACCTGCAGTAATATAAACATCATTACTATTAGAAATTTCGTTGTTCATACAGTCTAATTAATTGGGTAACTAAGTGTCTAAGGCGCAGCGACAGTAAAGCACGCACCTGAAAGAGTAACCATGTCTTCTTGGGACAATTGCTTTCGGGCAAAGAGTTCTGTCAACTGGTTTAAGTCGGATGAGGGACGTGGCAGATTCCCCGGAATATCCGATGCCCGAGATATTCTTCCATCTCTTCGTCCTCCTTCAACAGCCCACGTCAAACCACCAGCCTAGACATGGAATTTGCATGGTTATTACTTCATTCTGTTTAGGTAATAGTATCTTATTTATATTAATATTACTAGTATTAATTTAAGATAACTATACATTACTCAATAAACTCTTACTTCGTGAGCACTATCTCTTGCAGCAAATGCCAATATGTCTGCACAAGAAACTACTCCTGGGCATTTGGCTTCTATTCTAGACTTTGATTCATCAATTATGTCAAAGCCAGACATGGTTGGATTATTTGCAGGGGAGTCTTTCTCTGCAATATTTCCTGCTTTGGAGTCGATGAGAATTGATCCATCACAACCCTGCAATAATAACGCTATGTTTATATAGTAGTCGCATTGATATTAGCTCTGAATAGGTCATGTAGGGATTCAGAATTACTTACTCTGACGAAGCAATCGTGAAAATGCATCCTTATTAGAGCAGCTGCCACACCAGGACTCGCTCTAACAGCTTTTCCCACAACATCACTTACAATCCTCTCTGCCTCAGGGCATGTATGTTGGTAGAAACCCACCTTTAACCCGGCACAGTCGACCATTCTATTCGTCACTGAGAGCACTAAGATTAATGGAACAAAAGCAAGAATCGTCTTCATTTCGAAGGACGTGAATACTTGTATTGCAAGAGAACTGAGGAGATTAATCACAAGGTCTTTGTTTTTCCCCGAGAAGGAATGATATGCGATATAGCAGCACCTGGATTTAAACGGTTCTTCGTCTGCCATGGTTCAATGAACCAGCCAACCCTGGTTAACAAATTTGACCGGACTCTGTTCATGATAGTTGATGTCATTATATCCTTAGTGATTAAGAGATTCAAGTTAATAGACCAAATACATGATTTAATGCTCATTAGTGCTCATTATATGACGCGGAAAGGAACCAGGAAATTGATTTCGTAAGTTAGCTTTGAAGTATGCACGTGGTTAATATTCTTCTTTGAAGCCGCCGCCAAAAAGACGTGGTAAAGTTTAACAAGGCAGCCACCAAATTTAAAAGATAATGGCGTAAGCATTGTATTGAATTTAAATAGATTATACCAACTTTAGGTAGATAACACGTCTTCTAATCATTACTATTTGAAATGACCTTTTAAAGGGGAAGCTGGGCACAACACTTTTCAAATCAGCATTCATTTTCATGAACTATTAAATTATCCCAAATTAAAAAGAAATAAATTGTTTTATATAAATATAGATTAAAAAATCAACAATAATCATACAATTAATTCAGATTTAATTATTAAGTTTGAAAAATACATGGTAAAAATGATAATTACTTAAGAGGGTAAGGTTTTAGTTTTGGGTAAGATAATAAATGAATGTATGAATATATAGATATGAATATAGATTAAGAAATGATATGTAGTAGAGAATATGTAAGAATGCACATACATAAAAATAGAAAGGTAAAATATTTTGTTTGTAGACGAGTTTGAAATGGATAGGGATTAGTAGAGTCATGGTCAAATTTAGCACAAGTGTACCACTTGTTGATTTGTAATTGTTTGATTCATGTCATCTAAATTTGCTTGAAACTAAGCAAGTGTTGTAGTTTTGCAAATGCACGCCGTTATTTGTCCCACCCCAATTTTCATGTCCACGAGTGTGCTATTCAAAGTATATGAATAATTTTAGCATAAAAAGTAAATATTTACATATTATACAAAGATATCCAATTCACATGTATTAATAAGACCATTATTGGGTTCTAATAATCTTCTTGTGGACATGAATGCTCCATAGGAACCTGAAAAAGAGAAATATGCAATGAGCAACTTTTGGCTCAAGTAAATAGGCATATATCATAGGTAGTTTCATCTTTCTATATAAAATAACAAAATTGGGAGAGAAATAAATGATCAAAATCCACTTAACATGGAAAGTATAATAGAAGTCTACTTGATAATGAGTGAGTCATATAATCAATATCCATCTAAGAATTGTGACAAATCTTTTTATAGTATAATTTATTACCCAAAATTTCAACCATAAGATTGTTGATGATAATATAGCCCTTAAATTAGTTGCATTCATTTGATGCAAGAAACTAGATAAAAAGGAAAATTAATGCATAATAGCCTCAATTCTAAGCATGCAAAATGTACATAGCCTAAAAAATATGTAGATGTTTGTTTTGATAGGAATCATGTGTGAAAATTTTATATGGGACCTATTGTGAAAAATATGCACACCACTAAAAAACAGATTGATATTAACATTTAAATGATCCCACTTGCACCATGTGTTTAGTGAAACGAAGGCCTCCATAATTTAACATGAGGCCATTTTAAAGATAGAGATACACTTGGCTATATTTAAGATCATTTTAAAGATAGAGATGCACTTGGCTATATTTAAGGCTTACCACTATTATATGGAACCCTATGCATACGAAAAGTTATAATATGTGCAAGAAACAAAGAAGATAAGGATTAGTGCTACTAATAATAGATTA
>VDFB02281492.1:376091175-376148202 GCA_007258455.2 Sequoia sempervirens | reverse complement strand
GCATGTATTTGGTTTGATTTAGGCTAGATTATATGCATCTTTAATTTAATAATTTGCATGAAATATATTTTGATATGTGTTTTAACAAGCATATTTGATATGGACCATAGGTCTAAAAATGTAATTTATCCCAAAGACAAAACTAAAAATTATTGAAACAATTACTAATATGAGAAAGTGATATAGAGAGGATCATTCTATTAAAATTTGGGCTTAAATTGGAGGGACAAGGGTTGTGATTTCCTTGTCCATAGATACCCTTTTTTAAAGATCTTAAGACTTTGAAAGGTAGGTTACAATCTACATTATGTTTCTTATGACCAACTCATGATGAAATTTCTAGATCTAGCCTACAAACATGAAATGAAGGGGAAATATTGTGTTGTATAGCGGATTGCCTAAGTCAAACCACATTTTGGAATTTCTACCTCCATGTACAACAAATGATGATCATCAAGAGGGCTTTCCCTAGGTTGGGTACAAACCAAAATAATAATAATTGATTGAAATGACAAATGATAAATAAATAATGTTACCATAGATGTGATATTCTTGTCAAATTGATTCTCATACCATAAGTCATCACAAAATTTGATTGATAGATGCTTTGATTTCTTTTATAGACTTGCAAGAGGCTAGTCCATAAAACACAATAGATTGTTGTAGCTATCATGTAAATAATAACTCATACATCTTCATAAAATCACATGATTTGAGCAAAATATATCCTTGTTCATGATTGCTTCTTTCTTCCTAATATCTTGCAAGCATGATCTTGACTAATAAAAGCATTGTAATAATTATTTTAAATTTTTTCTTGAATTTTCCTTGATTGTTTTTTACGATTCTCAATTAAAAATAAAAAATTGTTAGGATTTCAAATGGTAAAAAAGACTTTTATTTATATGCACTTTTTATTTCCCATAAAATTGATTATCAAAGGTCAAGCAATGGAATTGTATTTTTGAATGTTAAAATGATGACAATATCATCTTTAAATTATGACCAAAATAGCCTTGATAGGCATTCTAGTACCCTAGTCCAAACCTATTTTGGACCTTTAAGTGTCATTTTAAAAAACAAAAAGAAATAATATTTAACCAATTTAATTATGATTTTTCAAAGATGAATGAAAGATGGGTAATTTAATAGCACAAATAGGTCTAAGAACCTAGGGGGGAGCTAAATCTAGTGTGAAATTGTCAAGGGTGACAATTTATGATGCTACAATTAAACATCACATGCAAATCTCCAAGGGTGGACAATTATTACTTCCTTATGGAACTAAACAAATAAATTATATTAACATAGTGGATACTAAATAGTTAAAATGTTCTCGAAGTAATTTTTATATTCTTTTTAATTAATTCAAACTTAACATAGTCCTTGACTTCATTTCATATAGATTTTGTATTACCTCCCATTTTTAAATTCCTTCAAAAATTGAAAAATTATAGTCCTTTAATATTTGCTATAAGCTTCTATTATTTAAAAGTATGTTTATCTAAAAAACTTAGAAAAATTATAGTTCATTAATATTTCACTGTAATTTTTATTTTATTTTTTAATTTGAATATAAAGGGGATACAAAATCATTATTAAACTAGGCCAAGAGCCATTTTGGGGTATAACCTTATAAACTTTTGTGGCATAACCAAATTTAGATTAATTTTTTTAAAAACCTATCAAATTGGAAGGAGGTTTCATTATGAGATTTTGTAACATATATTTCTAATCAGTTGAGATTGTGAAATTTGATAATCTTAACAACCAAATGTGAAATAAAATGATTTAAAACTCAAAATAAAAAAAATATAATGTTTAACTTATAAAATTAGAAAGATTTATGTTTAACTCCATTCAATGATATACCCTCATTCATGTTATATATTACAATTATACATCTTAAATAAATTACTTAAAACTAATTTCAATAATAAAATGTCTGATTGTCTATAACAGTGATCTCACTGTGATTTAGAACACCTACAACTGAAATTCACCAATAAATTATTATTATTCCAAGTAGAACTCATCATAAAATATGGCAGTCGAATCTAGTCCAGTAGATTCAGTAATATTGTATATAGTATTGTTGGTTTGATTTTCGTGAGATTAAATCTTTCAGTAAAAGTTAATACAATTGGCTTTTCCGTGTGCTTCTGATCCATTAAATTTTGACTTTCATGGTCATAGTCTAAGTAGGAAAACTGGGCGCACAGTGATTTTTTATCGATGTTTTCTGGTTCGAAATTACATTTTAATACAGGGAATATCATGAACCTTATATTTCAAGAAGAATCGATGAAATGTGTTTTTATCAAACAAGTTTCACTTCAAATTCACCATTTTTCATGTTGAGTCTGGCGAGAATAAAATTCTTAAGAAATGTAATTAATTTTAGTTGGGCGGATTTGCAATTACATACGATCTGCTCCTTATTTTCCTTTCTTAATCAAATAATGAAAACAAAAACACAGCAATAGCTTATTTATGTTTTCCTTTAGTTGGGGACGCGACATTGTTTCCTTATCTCCCCCTGCGATCCAGTCAGCACATCAATAGATCCCATCTTTACCATCGCTCTGCCAAACTTCTTCCTCCATATGGTTGGATACTTTGCGTAAAGCTTCACCAGTCTGGAGGTGGCATCATTTGACATCAACATCTGATCGGACTTCAGCAACCCACGCTTGTATTGCAAATCGACGTAATATTTCACGTCCAAATTAGTGGGCGTGAGAGGATCCAGTGGAACAAAACTAGAGGAAGAAGGTGAATGGGGGCATTTGGCCTTCAGCTGAAGGGCATAGCGAGGATCCATGGAAGGGTCCTGACCACCACTGCCGCTGAAGTTGTACAGACGATCTGCACTAAATGAAGAACAGTGAGAAACTCCAATAGAATGAGCACCTGCAGTAATATAAACATCATTAGAATTAGAAATTTCATTGTTAATACAGTCTAATTAATTGGGTAACTAAGTTTCTAAGGCGCAGCGACAGTAAAACACGCACCTGAAAGAGTAACCATGTCTTCTTGGGACAATTGCTTTTGGGCAAAGATTTGTGTCAACTGGTTTAAGTCGGATGAGGGACGTGGCAGATTCTCCGGAATATCCGATGCTCGAGATATTCTTCCATCTCTTCGTCCTCCCTCAACAGCCCACGTCAAACCACCAGCCTAGACATGGAATTTGCATGGTTATTACTTCATTCTGTTTAGGTAATAGTATCTTATGTATATTAATATTCATAGTATTAATTTAAGATAACTACTACATTACTCAATACAAATCTTACTTGGTGAGCACTATCTCTTGCAGCAAATGCCAATATGTCTGCACAAGAAACTACACCTGGGCATTTGGCTTCTATTCTAGACTTTGATTCATCAATTATGTCAAAACGAGACATGCTTGGATTATTTGCAGGGGAGTCTTTCTCTGCAATATTTCCTGCTGTGGAGTCGATGAGAATTGATCCATCACAACCCTGCAATAATAACGCTATGTTTATATAGTAGTCGCATTGATATTAGCTCTGAATAGCTCATGTAGGGATTCAGAATTACTTACTCTGACGAAGCAATCGTGAAAATGCATCCTTATTAGAGCAGCTGCCACACCAGGACTCGCTCTAACAGATTTTCCCACAACATCACTTACAATTCTCTCTGCCTCAGGGCATGTATGTTGGTAGAAACCCACCTTTAACCCGGCACAGTCGACCATTCTATTCGTCACTGAGAGCACTAAGATTAATGGAACAAAAGCAAGAATCATCTTCATTTCGAAGGACGTGAATACTTCTATTGAAAGAGAACTGAGGAGATTAATCACAAGGTCTTTGTTTTTCCCCAAGAAGGAATGATATGTGATATAGTAGCACCTGGATTTAAACGGTTCTTCGTCTGCCATGGTTCAATGAACCAGCCAACCCTGGTTAACAAATTTGACCGGACTCTGTTCATGATAGGTGATGCCATTATATCCTTAGTAATTAAGAGATTCAAGTTAATAGACCAAATACATGATTTAATGCTCATTAGTGCTCATTATATGACGCGAGAAGGAACCAGGAAATTGATTTTGTAAGTTAGCTTTGAAGTATGCACGTGGTTAATATTCTTCATTGAAGCCGCCGCCAAAAAGACGTGGTAAAGTTTAACAAGGCAGCCACCAAATTTAAAAGATAATGGCGTAAGCATTGTATTGAATTTAAATAGATTATACCAACTTGTAGGTAGATAACACGCCTTCTAATCATTACTATTTGAAATGGCCTTTTAAAGGGGAAGCTGGGCACAACACTTTTCAAATCAGCATTCATTTTCATGAACTATTAAATTATCCCAAATTAAAAAGAAATAAATTGTTTTATATAAATATAGATTAAAAAATCAACAATAATCATACAATTAATTCAGATTTAATTATTAAGTTTGAAAAATACATGGTAAAAATGATAATTACTTAAGAGGGTAAGGTTTTTAGTTTTGGGTAAGATAATAAATGAATGTATGAATATATAGATATGAATATAGATTAAGAAATGATATGTAGTAGAGAATATGTAAGAATGCACATACATAAAAATAGAAAGGTAAAATATTTTGTAACAGTGTAGACGAGTTTGAAATGGATAGGGATTAGTAGAGTCATGGTCAAATTTAGCACAAGAGTGTACCACTTGTTGATTTGTAATTGTTTGATTCATGTCATCTAAATTTGCTTGAAACTAAACAGAAAGTGTTGTAGTTTTGCAAATGCCGCCGTTACATTTGTCCACCCCAATTTTCATGTCCACGAGTGTGCTATTCAAAGTATATGAATAATTTTTAGCATAAAAAGTAAATATTTACATATTATACAAAGATATCCAATTCACATGTATTAATAGACCATTATTGGGTTCTAATAATCTTCTTGTGGACATGAATGCTCCATAGGAACCTACAAAAGAGAAAAAAGACATGCAATGAGCAACTTTTGAGAAACAAGTGAAATAGGCATATATCATAGGTAGTTTCATCTTTCTATAAAAATAACAAAATTGGGAGAGAAATAAATGATCAAAATCCACTTAACATGGAGAAGTATAATAGAAGTCTACTTGATAATGAGTGAGTCATATAATCAATATCCATCTAAGAATTGTGACAAATCTTTTTATAGTATAATTTATTACCCAAAATTTCAACCATAAGATTGTTGATGATAATATAGCCCCCCTTAAATTAGTTGCATTCATTTGATGCAAGAAACTAGATAAAAGGAAAATTAATGCATAATAGCCTCAATTCATAAGCATGCAAATGTACATAGCCTAAAAAATATGTAGATGTTTGTTTTGATAGGAATCATGTGTGAAAATTTTATATGGGACCTATTGTGAAAAATGCACACCACTTAAAAAATAGATTGCTATGAATATCTAAATGATCCCACTTGCGCCATGTATTCAGTGAAACGAAGGCCTCCATAATTTTACATGAGTTCATTTTAAAGATAGAGATACACTTCTAGGCTATATTTAAGGTCATTTTAAAGATAGAGATGCACTTGGATGTATTTAATGCTTACCACTATGATATGGAAACCTATGCATACAAAAATTTATAATATGCAAAAGAAACAAAGAAGATAAGGATTAGTGCTACTAATAATAGATTACATATTTCAAAGAAAGAAAGAATGGTACAACTATCTTAAAATTAGATGAATGTAGTATATGAAGGAATATAATTCTAGTATTAAAATTAAAGATAAAAATAGAAATTATATTAATATCATAGAGTTGAGGAAGAAAAATAAAGAGATAAAAACCCTAGAGATGAAATTCATGTGAATCTAGTGCATTATTTTAAACTAGAGATTTTTTTTTAGAATATATGTACAAGATTTTTGAAATTTAGATGAATGTAGTAATTTAATTTTAGTATTACAATTAAATGGAAAATTAGAAATTATGTTCAAACCCTAATGCTAGGAAAGTACGGGAAATAAATTTATAAACTCCAGATAGGAGTTAGTGAATTTAAGGTATCAATTTTATTTTGAACATGTAAACACCACAATCTAGAACATGCTCAAAACTCAACAAACATTAGCATGATCTATTAGTTTAGAACAAGAAAAAAAAGTAGTGCTCTTATGAAATAATCCAACATGCCTCATAATGTAAATAAAATAACTAATTGAGAACATAAAAAGCATGGTGCATACCTATTCCATAGTGGATTGGTGCTACTTTGATATGAAAAGTATCCCTTTCCCAACCCTTTCCAAGCTAAATGATGAGAATTCCTTGAAGATGCTATGAATTCAAACGATAATAATGAACTTGTGCATAAGATTGTGGATCCTAAATCAATAGATAGATGCTCTATTTATAGGAGAGAATGATGGAGAATTAAGAAGAATGGAAGAATGTGGGGAAAAAGACAAACCAATGACAAGATGCAACTTGTCAACATGTCAATGGAGGAAGCTTGTGCACATTTTGGCCATTGTGCATGATAAATGCTATTAGGTTCAAATTTGAAAATTTGAAAGTTCGCTTGTTGAGGAAGAAGAAAGTGTCTTAAATGCCAATTTGGAGACATGTAAGAGACAATGTAAGAGGAGTTAACGCCATGTTGGAGGACAAGTCCCATTTGCAGGGAAATTTCAAATTTGAAGCATATTCCATAAAGATGCCATTTTGAATTAAAATAGAAGAAATAATAAATCAAATAAATTGATTTATTGTGCAAGTTGCAAAAGTTAGAGGATTGGATGGATTAGGATAAGCATTAATCATGATTTGATTAATTAAGAGGGAGATTAGTTGAATGTGACATTTAACTTAAATATTTGGATTTATTTAAATTAAATTAGAAGATAAAGAGCATTAGAGATTTAATTAAATAAATTTGATCTATTCAATTAAATGGAGAAATTTAGAAGATTAATAAAATTGATTTATTTAATTAAAGAGATGACTTTCAGAGATTAATTAAAGAGATGACTTTAGAGATTAATTAAATAAACTTGATTTATTTAATTACAAAGAAGAATATGATTTAATTAAATAAAGATTGATTTATTTAGTTAAAAGATAAAATATGATGAATTGTAATCAGATAAAGATTGTTCAATTAAAATGGTTAGTAGAGGGATGATTAAGGATGAATTGAAGTTAGTGAATCAGGATCAGATGCATGTATATTTTACATTTCTACATTTTTCCCCTCTTTGAAGTGATGTACTTGCTACATTGGTTCAAGGAATAAACTTGTTGAGATGAAAGTTCAATTTTTTTTTATTCATTCGGGTGCCCTAGCGGAAAGAAGTATATTGGTACATTGCCTCCTTGAGAGATCAAGCGAAAAGTTTGGTTTGAGGGTCGATCTCGAGACAAAGAGGTTCAAGATGGACGTATAGATGGTTAGGATGATGATAGAAATGAGATGGTTTTAAGATGCTTAGAATAACCAATCTATATTATCCTAAACAACTTAAAATGATGATTCACTACATTTGAGATGGATGATGTGATGATGGCTATATGATTATGCAATGGATGTTTTATTTAAATATATGGTTTATGAGATGCTTAGACTAATAGATCAATATTATGCAATGATGAAAATGTAATGCATGCGAATGATATGTGGCATGCTCATAGTTTGTGGATGTTGGATGGATGCATTGGTGATGATGATTAAATGTCATGGTATGATGTTAGCATGGAAGAAAGAAGAAATGAGATGAAGACAAGAGGATACAAAAATTCCATGATCTATGAGACTTCAGTAGAGATTATGATAAATGATGATGCTTATCAGGAGTTGGGACTTTCAAAAAGATACTTACCTTATGTTTGATAACACATGTAAGAATGATGCATCAAGGAATAAAGAACTAGGATGGCATTCCACCTAGTGCGATGGACTTTGAATCGATAATCAGATAGGAGCATCCTTGTTCACACCTGACATACAAAACCTTATTTAAAATAAAGTTTAGATATTCCAAACATCTTGGACCAAAACATAGAAAGGAAAGCCTTTGTATGTGGTCAACAAGAAACCCAAAATACCCTCCCTACAAACCAAACAAAGCACACATGACCAAGGTTAGATTACAAGAACATCCAACAATCACAAGCAATAAAAAGATAATGATCATTGCCCCATTCATTTCTCTCTATTTAAAGACTTTTTTCTGCACATCATAGAGAGGTTGTTGGAATGAGAACAATAAGATAAGCCAAAAGACACAGATAAAGTAAAAAAACAAGCTAATGTTCTTCATACCGCTAGCCAAGACTAAACTACGATGATCTATGATGTTTATGTCCATTATAGGAAGGATTCATCCTAGGACATGATGTTATTAGATGATTTGGGACAAACTCGATGATAAGCTATTGATACGAAAAGTTGACCAACTTGTTTACCTACTGACCTAGACTTGAGACTTTGACGTTTGAGTTTCACTTTTACCCATTTCACCAAAGGTTGAGGATGGAAATGATTTATTATGAGTGATGTTTATTGCAGGTGAAAGCAAGACAAGATGGATGTATTTTTTTTAAATGTTCGGATATTTTTGAAGGTTTTTGAAATGTTTTGAGGCTATTTTTGGTATTTTCAAGGTTTTACAAATGTTTTGATTTTCAAATTTTCAATTTTTTTGAGGTTTTCTGAGATTTTGACCAAGAGACTAACCTAAAGACTTATCCTAGGGGCCTTGGGGGTTGATCAACCAGATTAGCCTTGCCTACGTTATACATGCAGAGACCACATAGTTCGACTGACACAAACTCGATTATTGATGAGATATGAACAAATGGATTGCCAGTTTATTATGATGGACTCCTAAAGGACTAACCTAAGTGCCTCGAGGAATGATCAAAGATCAACCTTGCCTATGTTCAAAGCTCAAAGATCCGTAGTTCGACAAGATGACTCTATTTTTTGACTTTTTGACATGTTGTTGGATTTTGATATGTTTTGAACTTTTTTGGATTTTCTAATTTTATGAATGTTTTTGGATTTTTCTATTTTTCTGATGTTTTTGGATTTTTTGATTTCTAATGATTTTGAATTTTTTGATTTTCTAATGTTTTTGGATTTTTTGATTAGGGAAGACTTGAAGAATATACACAAATCTGATCTGATAAGAACATAACCCCAGGGCAATGCAATAGGCTACTCCTATCAAGGTAGGACAAACTGACCTTGAGAATGGGCCGAATAGTACTAGGAGGGATCATGATGCGAACATAGGACCAAGCTATAATGCGGATGCAGAAAGGTGATGAATGGAGAGATGATGGGAGAGTGATGGATGGATGAATGAATCACGGAGATCCTGGTGGATGGAACATGTTTATTTACACAAGGTGCTTGTTTGCCAAGTTTTCACCAAGGTACTTGCCCAAAGCACCACCGAAGTGGTTTTCACTAGAAGACAATTTTTTTCTTTACTGTTTTTAATCATTTTTCAAATTATTTTGGATTTTTGTATCTTTTTTGTATTTTTTTTGTATTTTTTGGTTTTACACCTTGGAAGATAGGGAAATTTTTTTTAAGATGGGAGCTATTCATGGGCTCTTGCAAAGATTCCCCTTCAGGTGTTGATAATTGATATGCCCCTGACTTGTAGCTTGTTCTGATGACAAAGGGCCCCAACCAATTGGGTTCAAATTTTCCCTTGCTGTCTAGATTTAGAACATTCTTATGATTCTCCATGAGCACAAGTTCTGCTACTTGGAACGTCTGACTCATGATCTTCTTGTTATAACTTCACTTAAGTTAGTTTTGGTAGATTTGTAAATGGTTTAGGGCATCCATATGCTACTCGTCTAGTAGTTCCAGCTTGTTTAATCTTGAAACCTGATATTCTTCATCCATCATGAGATTTTATGATGATATTCTCAGTGACAGGAGCTTGATCTCAATGGGTAAAATGGCTTCTAATTTGTAGACTATGGAGAAAGGGGTGGCACCTGTTGGTGTGCAGATACTTGTTCAATAGGCCCATAGGGTGGGATTCAATTGGAGGTTCCAATCACGACTAGCTTCATTGACCATTTTCTTGAGGATTTTTAGTATGTTCTTATTTGTAGCCTTAGCTTGGTCATTTCCTTGGGGATAGTACGAAGTGGAAAATCGATGTTGGATTTTAAACTTGTGGCATAGGTCACAAACATCCTGATTCTTGAAGGGTGTCCCGTTATTTGAGATAATGGCTTAAGGGACATCGTAACAAAAAATTAAGTAGTTCAAGATGAACTTTGATATTTGTTTTCCTGTGATGTATGTCATTAGAATGGCTTCTACCCACTTTGTGAAATACTCAATGGTAGTGATGATGAATTTATGTCCACTCGATGAGGTGGGGGTGATTTTTCCAATGGGATCAAACCCCCACTACGAAAAGGGCCAAGGTGTGACAATTAGGTGGAACTAGTGCATGGATGAGGTCCCCATGCTGCTAACACTATAAAAACCTTCTGACATAATCATGTCCTTCTCTTTCCATGGTAGGCCAATAGTACCCTATCCTTAGCAAGTTCATGGCCAAGGTCATACCACTCGAATGTGAACCAAAAATTTCATTATGTACCTTTGTTAAGGAAGACCCTCCTTAGCATTTAAGAAATGTAACAAGGTTCCTTCAATGCTTCTATGGTAAAGGGTGTCTCTTAGGATGAAAAAATGGGATGAACTTTTGAAAAAGACTCTCTTGAGGTTTGGGGTTATGGTGGCAAGGAGAACACCTATTCTCAGGTAAGTGTATATATCATGGTACCAGGTATCACCAGGATGAATGATTTCACACGCAAATTCAGATTCTGGTACCTCTAATGCTAGCCTAAGAAGTTGCTCTACGAGGAATTCTTGCTTTGGGATATTGCATGGGATTTCTAATAGCGATCCAATTGTAGCCATTGCATCTACCACTCTATTATTTTCTCTTGGTAGTTGTTCATATGTGATATTAGTGAAGAACTCCTTAAGGCTTTCCACCAGTTTCTTATAGAGAGTCAAATTTTCATCCTTTGTTTGATACTCATTATTGACCTGGTTGATTGAGCTATGAATCTTCATAGACCTTAAGTGTCATTATCTACCATTGCACTACAATTCCTAGCCCTATGACAAGAGCCTCATATTTTGTGATGTTATTTATACAAGGGATCAATAGCTTGCATGATTTTGGAATGCAATCCCCATGTTGGGTGATGAAGAAGATTTCTGCTCCCGACCCATGTTGTGTGTAGGATCCATCAAAGTACATTTTCCAGTGATCCGCTACACTTAAGTTGAAGATTGATTCATTGGGGAATTCTTAGACTAGCAGATTCTTTGAGTATATTAGTGCTTCTGCTAGTTGATCTGCAATTTCTTGTCCTTTGATGGCCTTACGTTCCACATACTCAATGTCATGTTCTATGAGGATAATAACTGACTTTGATGTTTTCCCTATAAGCATTGCTTTGGAAAGTAGATACTTAAGGGGGTCTATCTTTGTAATGAGCTTTATTTGATGGGCTAGCATACAATGTCTAAATTTTTGTGTTGCAAATACAATTTCTAGACAGGATTTCTCAATGGAGGTGTAGTTAAGTTCATGGCCCACCATGGTTCTGCTGATATAATAGATAGCTCTATCTTTTCCATTTTCATCACAGTGCACTAAGAGAGAGCCAATAGTTTCCGCTATTGTCGATATGTATAAGATCAAATGTTTTCTTGGAATTGGTGGCATGAGGACTAGCACCGTGAGTAAATATTCATTGATCTTGTTGAAAGCTTGATCACAATTTTCATCCCACTTTTATGCTACTCCCTTGCAGAGTAGATGAGAGTAGGGGACAACCTTGTATGTTAGTTGTGCTATAAATTGGAAGATGGACTGGAGTCTTCCGTGTGGGCCTCTTAGTTGTTTCAATGTTTTCAGTACCTCCATTTCAAGGATTTCCTTGACCTTAGCAAGATCTGTTTCAATTCCTCTCATAGACACAATATATAAGAGGAGCTTTCCTGACTGGACCCCGAAGACACACTTCTTTGGATTGAGTTTGACTTTGTATTCTTTGAACCTATCAAAGATGGAGCCCAATGCTACAATGTGATCTTGTCTTTTCATGGATTTGGCTAATATATCAGCCACGTAATCTTCAATAATTTTATGGATCATGTCATGAAAGATTATTTTCATGGCCCTATGATAGGTAGGCCTTGCATTCTTTAACCCAAACAACATCATATTCCAGCAATATGTCCCCCATGGGCAAGTGAAGGAAATTTTATGTTGGCCATCTTTTACTATCATGATCTAGTTATAACCTGAGAATCCATCCATCAATGATAGCATCTCATGTCCTGCTATCATACCCACAATCACGTTAATGTTTGGAAGTGGAAAGTCATCCTTGGGACACACTTTTTTTAGATCTCTAAAGTCTGTGCAAATGAGGATGCCCCCAGTGGTCTTTGAAATAGGTACGAGACTAGTGACCCACTCTGGGTAATTGATCAGTTGTATGAACCCTACATCCAGGAGCTTCTGTAATTCCATTTTGACCAATAATGCAATCTGGGGATGCATTTTTTTAAGATTTTTTCTAGCAGGCTTTGCTTCAAGGTATACAACTAGGTGATGAATCACAACCTCTAGATCAAGCCCACACATGTTAGCATAGGTCCATGCAAATTTTATATTTCTTTCTTTCAGGAACACAACTAGAAGTTCTTGTTCTTTTGTGAGAAGTGACTCTACATAGAATGTTATGTTAAGCGTTTCATCTATTCCTAGGTTTACTAGATTGCACTTCTCTACTAAGACTGTTAACTTCTCCTGATGAATAAAACTGAGGGGAAGATTGAATCATTCATCCTATGATGCCTCAGAGAGGTTTTCACCATTGGATACATCCTTTATTTTTACTATTTTTGAGTCAGAGAGTGCCACAATGTGGTTTTCACTCAAAGACCTAGAGATTATTCTTAGATTTTCACTTTTGTGAATGAAGGATTCAATCGTTTCTCCATAGTAGGCATCTGTGTCTAGTATGATATCAAACCCAGCCATGTGATCTCCATATGGAACCATGTCCTGCAACCCCATGAATTCCAAGAGCACCTCATCATTTTTGAATGTGTGCAAAATTTGTGGTCCTCATTGGTTGTAATCGATGAGCTAGGGGTAGACTGGGTTTATTTAATGTGTTTGATGGTCATTGGTCTCAAAAGACAAGGTACTAGTCATGATCAAGGAGGATTCTTCAAAAATCATAGGCAAGTGAGTTATGGGATCCTCATCACTACTAAACACATCAGTTATGTCAAAGGTAAAGGTATCTATGACTCAACCTGTGGATATTGGTAATTGAAGGGAAGATGTTGATACCTGAGAGGGAGTTTTGACTTTAATAACTGAGGCTACTTTTCCAAGTATTGTCACCTTGAGAGGGGTACAACTGAGGCCAATATTTCTTATACACTTCTCAGTGACAAGGGATTCAAACAGGCCATTGTCATTCTACCCAAGTTTCTTGTTTTTGTTATAGCCCATACTGAGCATCATTTTTAGTCCTTTGTTGCTCTCATCCATTAGAAGATCAGGGATGGGCCTTTCATCTTGATATAGGAGACTAGATATGTCTCTTTCATCTACTATTTCTTGACCTAGATCTCCCCAAATTTAGAATCTTGAAGGCTCCGCTTTGAAGGTGTGGGATGATGTTTCACTTGGTTGGGGTTTCCTGTGAGTCCAAGGAGATTGAGGTAAATCCCTTATGAAAAAAACACTTTTCTTCATTCTGTAATCCCCACACCCATTGTCTTGGATAATGACCTTGATTTCAGATATATCAAGAATGGCGGGTGTCTTTGTGTTAGAAATGGAGGCTAATGTAGTTAGGTCTACATACAGAGTGGTAGGGCCTTCATCGTTCTTTGGGACTTGGGGGATTTTATAGTATTTTTCTTCTAGGTTCTTGTAGTAGGAAAAGGGTTTAGGATCACCATGAATTGTGACCTCTTGGTTTTGATATGGGAACTTGATGCACTGATGGAAGGTGGAAGTGACAGCTTGCATCCCATGGATCCATGGATGCCCCAAAAGGATATTATAAGGAAAATCAAGGTCAATGACCTGGCATGTTGTTTCCATAATGCTAGCCCTACTTGAATAGGGAGATGAATAGTGCCCTGAGACACTCTTTCCTAATCATCATATGCTTTGATTGTGATTCCCTTACCTTTTTCAATAGCATCCTCTGAGAATCCTAGATTCTTTATTAGTTGCAGGGAATAGATATTTAGACCTGCACCCCCATCCATCAAGACCCTTTTGACCTTTTTTTTATGAACCGGGACTTCAAGGTGGAGTGCATGATTGTGAGATGGTTGGGCAGGGAAGTCCTGATTGGAGAATGTTAGGAGACTTGGGGTGGTGATATTTTTGACCATATCTTGGAATTAGTGAGTATCTAGATTTGCAGAGACGGTGGATGAATCCAATGCTTCCTCTAGGATTTTTTTTATGTGCGGGCACTGATATCTTTAGTGACTCCATGATGGAGATCTGAGCAGGGTTTCTCTTTAGCTAGTCTAGGAAATTATAGCCATTAGGAACAAATTTTGGATTCAAGGTGGATACCCTAGGTAGGTGGTTGTGATGGTCCAACAATGGTGACTTTTCTATCATGTGTGGTGACTCCACAATCAACTTTGGCTTCGTTGATGTTAATGATAGTGACCCACTTGTCTAGGGATGAAATAACATGGTCATACACATGGTTCACATTGCCATACTTGGTCTTTCTATGGTTGTTCCCTTGGTTATGATACGTCATCAGATTCGTGTATATTTTTAAGTCTTGATTTCCAGCTAGTTGCTCAATGTTTATGACCTTGTCATTAATGAGGTCTTGGATCATATTTTTCAACCTCATGCAGCTGGCTGTTGTGTGCCCCTTGATTTTGTGAAAATCACAAAGGTGATTTTCATTGTACCACGATGGTTTTACTTGGGGTTCTTGATAATTCTCATAAGTGGGAATTTTGATGAGATTTTCATTTATTAGTTTCTTCATGACTAATTCAATGGGTTCCCCAATGGGGGCATACTTCTGCTTGGGGGGATTTCTATTTTGGAGTGGTACCCCTTGATTATTCAAGTAGTTGACTTGATTATTGAGTGGTTTTTGTGATACTATTTTAGCTTGCATGTTGTTTTGATTGTTGCCTTGCAGTTGTTGGTATGTTTGGGTGTTTTATTTTGGAGCACTGATTATGACCTTGGTGTCCACCACACCGTCATTAGTGATATTTTTGTTTTCTTCCCATGTGTGAGGTTTTTCGTTATAGTTGGTGGTAGGGAAACTGCCTTAATGTTTTGGATATGTGGGTGTTCCCCCTTCTACAATAAGGGATCATTCGATGTTGAGCACCTTTGGGATTAGTTGGTCATAACTGGCGATACATTGCACTTTGAGATGGAATGCCAAGGTTTTGTCAAGATTAGTAATGATGGTGCAAACTTGTTCATCTAACTTGGCCCATTTTCTCCTATTGGCCTTGATCACCATCATTGCAAGAGGGAAGTGAATGATTCCCCCTTATCTTTTTAAGAGTCGATAGTTCTTCTAGACTCACATCCATACTGATATTGAAGACATATTTTTTTATGAATGCATCTATAATCTCTTGGAACTTTTTTATGCCAGGAGGTAGGTGAGAGAACCATTCCATCGTGGGGCCAACCAAACTCTGAGGAAATAGTCACATTAGATATATGTATCATCATATGTGACCTCCATGCAATATACTTGGAATTCCCTGATGTGATCTTCAGGGTTTCCTGTGCCACGATATTTGTCAAATTTAGGGATTTCAAACCCCTTTGAGAATAGTACCATTGCAAAGCTCTTGTCAAAAGGACAGGGACACAATTTTCTTGGTGTCTTTGTTGTTTTCCCTGATTGGAGATCAAGCACTTGTTGTGAGAGTAATTTTATTTGCGTTGTCATGTTGTCTTGTGGATTGGGAGGTGGAGTGAATGTGTTTTGAGGTGGTCAAGGTGTTTGAGTGATGGGCGGAGTGTTGGGTATGTTGGTGGGATTTTTTTGCAAGCTTTGTTATGTGACCAAGGTTTGTTGATATGCCTGCATTTGTTGTTGCACCAACAATGCTTCTTATTGGTCTTGTTGCTTCTATTCCAACAATGCTTGTTGTTGGACTAGTATTGTTGCTTCTTGCAGTGCTTGGTACTATTGTAGGGCTTGTTGATATGCTTATTGTTGGGCTGCTTGTAGTTGTGCCTGCTATTGAGCTTTCACTTGCACCTAAGCTTGAGCTTGTGCCTGTTGGGTAGCTTGTGCAGCCTATGCAGCTTGTGTGGCTTGTGTAGCTTATGCGGCTTGAGCGGCTTAAGTTGCTTGCATAGCTTAGGTAGCTTGGGTGGCTTGCTATTGGTGTAAAAAGGGTTGAGATTGAGTAGTAAATTATGATTTTTTTACTTGTTGTGCTTGTTGTATAGCTTGAGCCACTTGCACTTGCTGATCAACTTGTTTTGTAGCTTGCGTGTTTTGTGCTTGTTGTCCTGGGAATTGTTGAAATTCCTTTTGATAGGCCTATTATATTGCTTGCAATGTGATGCTATATTTGTTGATGGTGTTTTTATGCACTTCTCAACACAGGCAGTACATAGGCGCACTACCTCTCTTGAAAGACAATTTCCCGCAATCGAGTTGCAGAACACTATCCCAAGGTCTCTCGGATGTCAGGTCATGACGGTGCTTAGATACCTCAGTAGTTTGATGTGATTTGCTGGAATCAAAAGGCGTCCTTACAGAAATACAAAGTGTGGATGCGAAGCATGAAGTTGGAACTTCGAAAAGGGAGTTCTTAGCATGAAAGCAGTTATGTGTTGGCTGTAGGTTCAAACAGCAGTCTCAAACTCCATCTGGTTGTTAGATTTGGCTTTGTAATGTGCAATGAACCTTGGTGTTGTTTAGTTTCTAAAAAAAATGAAAAAGAGCGAAGGGGAAGAAACGTTCCTAAGTCTGAAGCTTGTAATGAATAGTGACAATGGAGTTCCTGCAATGGACAATTCCTTAAAACAATATCCCACTTAATCAGGGATTTCACAGTATCATGGAAATTGTGCTATCTTCTAAGGGCTGTAGATTTTTATCCTTCATCCACCACATACATGCATGAACTAAAGATAAGTGTTTGGGCAGCTTTAATCAAGTCTAGGCTACCTTTGCACAGCTGTCTACCTTCAACAAACAGCAAAAAGTATGGACTAAGGGATCATCAACAGTGCAGGAATTTTCATAAACACCAAACAACATTCCTAAAATTTACCCAAGTAACATGAACAGCTAACTAACCAAGAAAGAGATCTAAGCTAAACATCTAATATTGGAGAAGTGAATCAATTGACATGAGAGAAAACAAGGAAATGCACCAAGTCAATGCTATTTCTCATAAATTTCAGCAGCATGCCTTTACAACAACTCAACTCTCCCTTTTGCAAATGAGGGGAGTGCTCTATTTATAGCTTTCCAAAAGTTGAATGAGTGGCCAAGATTCATTTCCATTGTGTGGCCAAGATTCATTACAAAATAGGGTTTCACCTACCCCCAAATAGATTTACAATTTTAAAACATCTTTTGTCTTTTCCCTATTTTGTCATCTAGTGGATGACACTATTTGCCTTTTCGTCCTGTAGCTAATTATTGTTTCTTTGGCTGTAGCTACTCTTCTGGGAGGTCCTTTTCCTTGGCTAGGCTGTCTTGTTGCTCCTCGGAGGCTACGTGTTCAATATGCTTGAGGATTACGGCTTGGATCTTGTCTACCTCAAGGATTTCACATCTCAATGCCTGGTAGCTCCATTCCTTGGCATTCTCTTCCAGCCGCTTCCAGTCCTTGTCATACTTCGAGCCCTGATCTCTGAATAGCTCTGATCTATCAAAGGCACGGGCATCGAAATTCAGGAAGTCTGTTGTGATATCTCCGGCTGTCCCGTCCTTCATCTTTTCCTCAAAGTATGACCTGACCTTTTCTGCATCCAATTGCACCGTGGGCATATCATGGCCCGTTATCAGCTTAAGGTACTCAGCACATTCTACCCAGATTTCTTTGATCCATGCGATATCCGGATCCACCCTGCTCTAGATCTGCTCCATCCTCTCCTTTCGGTTGATGAGGTCTCTGCGCCACACGTCCACCAACTAGTGATCCTCCTTCTTCAATTCTAACTTCTCTTCGCACGTGCTTTCTGGCATTTGAAGGATGGGCTCAACCCTCGGGAAGGCGGAGTCATAGATCGCAGGGAAGCCATGGCAGAGTTTTTTTGTGCCTTCAAAGGATTGAACCAGGTCCAAGAACTTATTGGCTATCTGCACAGCCAAGCCGACACCTATGTTTCTGATGCTCGCAACCTGCTGGAACCAATCCTCCGTGGTCTTCTCCAAGTTTTTCCTCCTCTCCAGCTTATCTATTTGTTCCTTAGAGAGCAGCTGTGGTGCGGCTATAGAGGTAGTGGGGAGGTCATCTATTGAAGACCACTGCTGGATGTAGTCAGTCAGGGCAGCAACCTGCGCCTTTAGCTCATCTTTGGTGACCTTGTCCTATTTAATCAGATGCACCACCGTGGCCACTAACTCCTCCAGATGCTCAACCTTCTGTTCCCTGGTTGCTGTCCACAGGTCAATAGTGGAGATGTTGTAGCTAACTCTGGCCTGGCCAATAGTTGGCGTCGCTACTTGTGCTACCCGGGAGCCAGAAGCGTCCATGGTTATCATGGAACGGACCTTAGGCTTCTTCTCCTTATTTGTGGTGGCTAGAGATCAAGCCAAGATGGCTTCCAATCTCGACCTCAGGTCGCTCAGAACAAGGGTAGTCTTTTCAAGCTACTTTTCCAACCAGTCGAGCATGGCAGATTTGTCCTTGGGTGCTTCATGGCTGCCTTCACCCTTCTCTGTTAATTGTAAGATCTCTGCCTCTTCCTCCTTTTGGGCTTCTTCCTTTGCTTTGGCAGCATCCTCCTCTTCGTCAGAGTCTTGATAAAACACGAGGCTTTTGACGGGCAGCCTGGTGGATAATATTTGGGTGGGATCTTATTCTTTTGCTGCCCCTTCTTTCTTCTCCTCAGCAGCCTCGGGTTCGGGGCTCTTCACAATGTGGGTCTCAGCCTCAGGTAAATTCTTTCCAGGCTGCCCCTCTGGCGGCTGTCCCTCTTCACCACATGGTGACTCTTCTGCCTCCTCCCCAACATCCCTTGGCTGCTAAGCCGATTCTTCCTTGATATCCTCATCAAATATCTGAACAATCTCCTTATCAGCCGAGCCTTCCTCTCCATCCCTGCTCTCGGAGGAGCCTGTCTCTTCTTCCTCATAAGCAACCTTGTCGATGGTTCTATGCTCATATTCGGGTTGCTCATAATAATCATCGGCCTCCTCTTCGATAAGCTTCGAAGCCTCCTGTTCTAGCTCTTCCAACTCTTTGAAAATCTGCATTGTGGCCTCCATGGTTGGCGGCCCTGTTGGCGGTTGTGAAGGCTGAGCTGTTGCGAGGGCTTGCGCCAGGGCTACCTGGAGAGCAGGGTCCATTAGGACTTGTGAGAGCTCGGGGGGAGACTCTGCAGGTGCCGAGTAATAGCCTTGGGTATGGTGGAAAGGGGGACAGGCGATGGTATTTTTGCCAGAGGCAGGGAGGTGATGGGTGACATGGCAGCAGCAGAGGAAGGGGAAGTGGTCATGCTCGAGGAAGAGTCGATATTGATTATGGACCCGGCCGGGGGCGAAGAGGCAAGGTGGACAGAAATGTCCACTGCCTGTGGAGATGAGGCAATTCCGGCCTGGGAGGCGGGCAACACAATAGTCAGGGGAGGGAGGAGTAAAGGAGGCTGTGACTCTGTTATGATCACTATCCTTTTGAGCTTCTTGGGAGAGGAGCCTCCCGTATCCTTTGTTGCTTGTTCTTTTGGGTCTGCAGACTGTGCCGTTTCTGCCTCTTTTCTCTTCTGGGACCTGGTGATGGGGGGAGACTTGGAAGTCTCACCAGCTGATGGAGAGGCGGCCACGTCCTCCATGGTGCTCGGCCCGCTCTTGAGTGCTTCGTATGTTAAAGCCACCCCCTGTTGTTTCAGTTGCGCCACCTGCCCATCAACCCACTCCTTAGTGCGAGCTATAATTCGCTGTGTGATAGTATCCAGGTCTTCGACCTCTTGCTCGTCCTAGTCGATGGAGGGGATTGCTAAGTTGGCAACCGTAGGATACCTTGGGTGCACAAGGGTGGACTCATCCTCCTCAAGCTGATCAGGCACCAGAAATAGCTGCACCCTCCTCAAAAACTGTACTGTCATTCGCATGTAGTGTCTCTTGCAGACCTCCTTATCATCTTTACAATCCGCCCAGAAATCTTCAACATGGTACTGGTGGGTGTATGCCGGACCTAGCGCCTTCTTGACGTGGCCATGGGGGTCCATCCATGGGCGAGCCGTGTACCATTCAAAGTTGTATTCTTAGAGTTCCTTCTCTGAGTTACCGGCGCACTGAGATGTTTGCAGTCGATATAGGCCTTGGCCGAGGGTTATGGCATAAGGGATCCCTGCTACATGCTTCTGGCCGAAGACCGTCTAAATGTGTTGGAGTTGCCAGGAGAGCTCTAGGAGAATGATCCTATCGTTCGGGTATCTCGGCAACTTGTTCGGCCGTTCCGTGAATCTCTGGGCATGGATGTAGGTGAACTTGGGGAATTGAATGTATAAGAAGGCATACTCCCTCAGAAGTGCCTTGGCGCTGTGAGATACCCTTCTCTCGAAGTCTCTGGCTATCAATATGATAATGTGGCCAATGAAGGCGTCATTGACCTGGCAGTACTCTTTTTTGAAGTAGCGGTACTGTAGCTGAGGGTACCGGTCAAAAGGCTTGAGCCCTCATTTGTGATCCTGATCCGGCACCATAAGTAGTCCATTGTACTGTCTCTGACCTGCCAAGGATTATATCAGGTAAGAGGTCATGTAGAATTTGGAGCTTTTCTTGACATTCACGAACTGCTCGTGGAAGCAATTACTGATGATACTCCCCCAGTCGAATGAGATCTTAGTTTTCACATCCTCATTGCCTTGTATGATCTATTCAATGTAGTAAGCCATCCACTCTTGGAAGTAGGCGGCTGCTGGGAGGCCCATGACTCTGCTTAGCATAGTCACCAAGTCGTGATAATCTTCTTGAAAATCGCTGCGGAACAGCTCTTGGGGCACCTTTGCAGCGCTGCCCCGTTTCTCCTTAAGCCAGTAAATGTTAATTAACTTTTTGCAGCCCAATGGGTTGGCATCCCATGCCGCCTGACACTGCTCCAAAGTGGGGATCTGCATGTGCGGGAAAGTGGGAATGTGGAACATTTTTGTGATTCCTGCCGGAGACATGTCGGCAAAGATATTCCCCTCCTTGTCCACGATTGTTCTGGTATCTGTTTGGTAGGCTTCTCGGCAAGCCATTACCAGTTCAGGTGCTATCAGAGAGGGAGGGAAGTTGGCAGCTCTTTTTTGTCATATTTTATTTTGATCTTTTTCACATTTTAAGCTATTTTATTTAGGTGTTACATGGTTTCTATGGGGGATTTATTTTCATTGTCATTACTCAATATTTCAAATCTAGTTTTTTTTATATGCAAAGAGATCTTCAAGAAATTCAATATCATAGAATACTAATTCTATAGTCTCAATCAGACCCCTCCCCATCTATGCTAGAATGAGAGCTTTACAACAAGAGATGGACTACTGTAAAATTTGGATATTTTTTAATAATGTGTATCATTAAATAATTTTTTTTAATTGATATAAAACATTTTATTTAATAGTCAGCTATATAAAAGTTAGCCATCAATAGAGATATGTAATAAGATATTGATAAAAAATCTAGTATATTCAATAGTCAATTTTGAACATGGATATTTACTCAAACAATACAAATCAAATGACAAGAATTCCCCCTTTCTTTCTCTTCTATCCAATTAAATAAATTTGTCACAATTTATAATTTGATTGATTATACTAAAATAAATTAATCAACTTCATCTTCTTTTAAATGATATGATGAAATTTCTATACCTATGTTTATTTTCTTTTTACCGTATGTTAATTAAAAATATTAATTTAATATATTGCTTTGTCGTCATGCTGTCCGAATCTTAGTAAAGCTCTTTTGCTTTTGAAGATCGCTTGCATATCAAAGCCTACGCTGGTCAATCGTAGGGTAACATAGTGAGGAAGATGCGCACTTTCATTTGATTGACAGACTGTGTAGATCTTTTATATCCCATGAATTCTAGGTTCCGGTCAATCTTAGATTTCCTCTTTTTTCAAGAGAGAATTTCATGTAGACCAAAAAAAAGGAAGACGGGGAGAATGGAAAGAGAAGAGGAGGAAACGGCTACCGATGAAGTGACATTAATCCAAGCGTTTGAAAGATTTGTCTTTAAAAGACATATGCAAAATGTACTGAGACAATTGAATGAGTGTCCTACACCCAGAAAAGAACAGGGGCCGTGTTCATCAAGTATTTGCTCTGTAACATCCATCCAGAGTCCTCAGACGCCAAGGGAACGTCTGGGCCATCACATGAGAATCTTCTCAGTTTCGTTCAATATCTTAATAATTAGAGGTTACTGTTTTTCCGATTTACTGTTAACCAGTATGATTGCTTCTTTGAGTGAAAATATGACTAACGACAGGAAATTGCTTTCAAATTACTCAACCTTGATTCGTGAATTCTCTATTCAAGAATAGAAGAACCACATGACAACCACAATTTAAGTTATGTATTGATGGTCTGATACAGTTTATTGATCACAACTTCGATGTCCATGCCTAATATTTTTATCAATATTGGATCAATAGTTGTGACTTGAAAGTTGTTAGTGTTGATGATGACTATCCATAATCAAACAAAATGTATTCCTTTGATCTAAAAAGCAACCAATCATGTGCTTCCACATCAGCGCTCAATAAAACATGCTGTGAATGCATAAGTATTGGTCTCACATTTTTTTGGGCCTTTCTGGACACCTTGACAAAAAGCATGCTGATGTGGCTCAACCTTAGTTATAAGCAGGGGACTTGCCAAGTAAGCTGCTGTAAAAAATTGGGAGTGATTTGAAATTTCCACATAGGATAATTAGAAGTGTGAAGTTAGGGTACACAACTACCGGGTCCTCTCTCCTATGCATCTTTAAACAGAAAAAAACATTTTTATGCAAAAAAAATAATGTAAAAGTTCTAGTAAATGGTTGACAAATATATATTTTTAAGATATGTCAATGTTATATTATTTAGCATTTCTTCATGTATGGTAAAGCTTGTTAATCTATCAATATATTTTATTTTTATACAATATTCAATAACATTCTATTTGAAAGAGTAAGAAGAGTTACACTTCAACATGAATACTCAATGCTATTTGAAAGAGTAAGAAGAGTTACACTTCAACATGAATACTCAATGGCATATAAGTTGATTAATCTATTTTAGTATAATCAATCAAATTATAAATTGTGACGAATTTATTTAATTGGATAGAAGAGAAAGAAAGCGGGAATTCTTGTCATTTGATTTGCATTATTTGAGTGAATATCCATGTTCAAAATTGACTATTGAATATACTAGATTTTTGTATCAATATCTTATTACATATCTCTATTGATGGCTAACCTTTATATAACTGACTATTAAATAAATTTTTTCATATCAATTAAAAAAATTATTTAATGAAACACATTATTCAAAAATATCAAAATGTTATAGAAGTCCATCTCTTGTTGTTAAGTTCTCATTCTAGCATAGATGGGGAGTGATTTTATTAAGATTGTAGAAATAGTATTCTATGATATTGAATTTCTTGAAGATCTCTTTGCATATAAAAGAAAACTAGATTTCAAATATTGAGTAATGACAATGAAAATAAATCCCACATAGAGACCATGTAGCACCTAAATAAAATAGCATAAAATGTGAAAAAGATCAAAATAAAATATGACAAAAAAGAGCTATATATAAGTTAAAAAAAAAAAATTAACAATAGACTATGCACTAAAAGATCAAGGAATAATAAATAAAGAATTAACCTACTTTATTTCAGACAATTTAGTAGGATTAGTTTAACTCTTTACTCAAATATTAGGTTATTGTAGTGTCTATATTCATATTCACATATTGGATCCTATAAAACAAATAGTCATAGCCATGCTTATTCCAAATAAAATACAAAAACATCATGACATGTATGGGGGAAATAAAAATACCTTGTTTGTTGTGTCATGGGTTGAAGTCAAGCCTCTATTGATAGCTAGAATTTTATCTACAACCACCTCATTTTTAGAAAAAAAAAATCATGTTATACTACTCCATATGGCTTTAGTGCATGCAAGTCACAAGAAACATCATAAGTTAGAAATAAATCCCACCATTATTCACCCATAGAGTTAGCATCAATATACTTATGATCATTAAAACTAGGATTATCCTATTTGAAGAGGTCATTATTAGGAATAGAAATAATAATAAAACTATCAAAACATGATATAGACAACCTAGATTTAGCTTGAATAGTTAAATATAATGGGTGAACAACATAATCATATAGCATTAATTTGTCTTTTTTCTTCATCTAAGGATGATTTATAGATTGTATAGCATTACTAAAAAGTTCATGGCCTTTTTCCTATCCAATATGGACCATGTTGTTGGTATCTCCCTATAGCACACAAAATTCAAATTCTCTTCGATATAACTAAATAAATGAATATGAAAACTAACTTCATTTCTACCACAAGTATATCATAATTATTCATCTTCTAATGATAGGCTATTATTAACATCCTCAAGGTCACATACTTCTAAAATATCAAGTAGCAATACACTTAGTTGGCCTAAGATATATGTGACTCGTAATATCTCTACTTCTAAACTTTGATGACTATCCACTCTCAAATGCTCATGATCATAATAAAAAACTGATGAATTATCACTCACAATGTTCACTATAATGCTATAAATAGATCACTTTGTATTTCAAGGATACAAATCTAACCATGCATAAAATTGATGTCTTCTTCATTACCAATTTGTTGATTTGTACTTGCTAGCATCATGGAGTCAACAATATCAATTTTAATGTGACTATTTCTAATAAAAAATTATGATTAAAATTAATTTTAGTATCATGATGGGATGTATTAGGCTCTTTGAAATATTATAATTATTGCATGAACCTGTAACATATAGTTATTCCATAGCTAATAATAACTCCTTAAAATAGAATTTAGAATGATGTTTTTATGTAATCTATATACATTAGATAATAATAATAAGAAGACAAAAAATGAGCATCAATGTCTAAAATTTCCCTGTCTTAAAAAGGTTTCTTTATAAGAATTTAAAAAATATCATTCATAATAATAAAAATATGCTCACAATCCCAATTAGACTAAGCAACAAGAGTACATAGTAGGCTAGAAGAAATGTCATCATGTAAACCTCGCTCATCGATTAATTTTTTATTTGGGATTTTTACTCTCAAAACTTAAATTACTCATCTCATCGTTTTTACACATAGATAGACTAGGAATAATGGAGTCATTAGTAAATGATTGTTCACAAGGGTAAGGATCACTTTAAAGATTATCCTTAAAAGGGAGGGAGAATTGACTAGCTTTGCAATCCCCATCAGCCTTATGTTGAATTATTTCAACTTTAATGTTTTGAAAATCTTCAATTTTTCATCTTAACTATATTTAAGCGTGAGAAATTATACAGTGATAAGTAACCAAATTTTATATCAGTATTTAACCTTTTAAGGAATATCACAATTTTTTTCTTCGTTGCATCGTAGTGTGTATCCTACCTAATTTTCTTGAGTAAACTATATTTGACATGCCTCCTAAACATCTCATGGTTAGCAATTTTTCATTGAATTATTCAATCAACAAGGTGATGAAAACTTCGACATATATAATATTATGATTTTAATATCCAATTCATGGATTCAAGCTATAACTAATATCAAAATTTGATAGTTCCTCATAGTATCCCTCATTCTTCAACTCGTTTCCATTTTTTATTAGATAAACCATAGGGTTCCAAATTTATTAAGGATTTCAATTTTAAGCTTTTACAATACTATATAACTAGCCAATAGGCTATTCTATGTAGGGGAACCCCACCGGCATTTTCCCTAGTCTAACACTGGTGGGAACCCCCACGAAAGGCACGTTCATTGTTCCCAACCACCTTGGCCACCGAGACCCTCTATGTACAATGCCATGGCCGACACATTTAACGTTCTCAGTCACACCATGGTGAGAAAAAAGCTCAAGTCTGAGGAGGATTCGTCTACGGAATTTTTGAAATTGTTGAGGTGGATGCTTTTGTTTGCAAGTTTTGTTTCAACGTACGAGCACCTGGGGGTTGTGGTGTGGCCCCTTTTTTTGCTTGTGGGATTCATTCTGCATGCATCTCAGAAAACAGTAGGGTTTCTTGGTGACTTGAACGTTGGAAAAATGGGTGGGGCGACCACACTCAAGGTGATTTCGCAAGTTCAGAGGGGTCGAAGCCTGCAGAAGAGGAATTCCTGGCTGTCGATCTGGAGCTGAGCTAGCAGGTACATAACACGCTATGTACTTAAACGCCTCCCTACTTTGATCGCTGTTTGGCTCATAAGCATGATGATCATCGGCTTTGTCACCGGAAGAAAGCAGTACAAAAGAGTAATTATGTAGAGCGCGTGGGGCTAAAACAGGTGATTATTGATAATGATATTCTAGAATTAATGGACACTTACACTGTTAAATTTTATCAGACGGTCTCGCAGCAACTAGATTCAATTGCTAGGCAATACAATATGAAAGATTTTGTAGATTCTTTCAACCATTATTTGCTTGCTCCTAAGCTGGCCCATGATAATTCATCGTTTTCTTCTGTCCAGGCCATACCCTCTCATCCCTTCACTCTAAATCTTCAAAGCATTGGTATCAAAGCTCAAAACAAAGATTTCAGGGCAATTTATACTGAATTGGAGGACTTATTTAAGGATATTCAAATCTATAGGGATGATTTGGTCGTGAAGGTCAAGAACTTCGCACTGTAGAGCATGGATGTCATAAAGCATGTTTTTTTCCAGTGGCACTATGCCATTCATAGGAGGCACAAACTTTGTGCTCTTTGTTCTTGTCTCAATTGCCTCTGGCGCTGCTGGCATTTTGAATTTCCTGTCTCAATCAACAATTTTTTTCTCACTACTTTATTATTTGAGTACTTCAGAGTTTGGCGGTGTGATGGAACATGTTTTGGGTATGCTATCTGTGTCCAAGACGACAAAAAGCAGGTGTGCCGAGGTTCTAGACCATGCTGTGAGCAGTGTGTTGTTGGCCACTGCAAAAATGGCATTCTTTCAAGCAGCAGTGACATGGCTTCTCTTTCGATTCTTTCAGATACATTTTGTGTACATGTCTACTTTGCTTGCTTTTACCAGTGCTCTATTCAGAGCTAACTTCTCTTGTTTTCCTTCAATCTCAGCTCATTCGTAGGTACAATTTTTGTATGCATTCCTCTTTGTACCAACTTCACAGTCACCAACTGCACAACAAAACAAAATTCAACAAACTAAAAATTTTGACATTAAAATGACTTGCCCTCTAGATCATATACATTATAGTGTATGTTAATGGAAAAAGAAGAAAATGGTTATCTCTGTAACTAACCAGTGAGCAAGATAGGTCTTTTCAACTCTTCTTCAGATAGAAGACTGTCCTCATCTATGAGATCCTCCAAATCATCTTCTGATTCCAACTTTACACCTGTTATTTCTGTTTTTGGTAAACTATATGGTTCTATTACAGAATTTTTCTTGAGAGAAAAGGATGACCCTATCTTCCATGAGGGATTTTCTGCTTTTATCTGCAAATGGTAATGCAAGGGACAAGTGATCACGGTCATTCTAAAACTTAAATTGATAATATATAAATATATATATATATATATATATATATATATATATATATATATATATATATATATATATATATATATATATATATATATATATATATTCTACATCTCAATCCTATCAGCATACCATAAATGACTGAAGCCAGTCAGATGAACATAGTCCTTCCGTAGAACTGACGATCTCTTGTGCTATAAAACCTACCAGCAAAAGATCTCGTTCCAGGCTGCCATGCATTTGTGCTAGTTGTTGTTCAAAAGATGTAAGGACAAACATATTTCTCAATAAAAGAAAACTTAATCCCCAACCTATTGTCCTTTGCAATAAAATTTCTACTATGAAATAAAGCCTTTGAACTAAAAAAATTGTATGAACACAAGGCCCCCTTGTTTTGCAACTCTCACCAATTACACTGGCCAAATCAATTTATCAAATTTATTCCTCTCTCAGATATAAACCACAACATCCAAGGAGGAAGAATTGAACTGTAACTTTTCCCCTAAAAAAGAAAAATTATGTCAATGCCTCTGAATGATGAAAATAGGTGAAAAAGGCTAAAAGTAAAGTAAGCTTGCAAGGATAGAATTGGATTGCAAAAGTATTCTAGTTAAAGAAAGGAAAAATGGTTTATCAAGGGAAGGTTAAAACTGACAGTAAAAGGTATATCTGAATGCCAATTTTTCCTGATGACATAACAGCAAGGAGTTCCAGCTAAATTTTTAAGGAAACAAAAAGGATTAAAGAAAGCATTTAAGTCCAATAAGAAAAAAAATTATATATAATTAGTGCCTCAAACAACTGTGGATAAGGAAGCAAAAGATTTTCACCAAGGGAAGGTTAAGAAAAAATACAGGCAAAAGATTGCAGACTCCTTGGTTGGATCTATAGCTGCTAGAGGCTTCCTCCTACTTACAACTAGTTGTAACATATGTTAGTTACATTAAAATAAATGTTTTTTAGTAAAATTATGAAAATTACAGTATCATGGTTATAGCTTGACCAAGACTATCATCAACCCTCCACTACTTTTCCAAAAACTAGAGACAATGTAAGATAATTATGTGAATATAAGAGCGAAAAATAACTAGATAATAACAAAGATACCAAAAAGGAAGAGCTTTGAATATTTTGAACCCAAGGAAATCCTTGAGAATATTTTATGATAGTGTATTTAGTATACTAGTGTTTGGTACATTGGTTCTATGAATGATTTGTAGTGGGTTAGGTGAGTAGATAGTAGAGATGGTGGCTACATGTAATGAGGGACAAGTCTTTATTCATGTGTTTGTGAATAATGTTTTTCTCTATAGAAAGGGATCTATTCATATCCTCCTATAGATTGTTTACCTTAAATGATTATCTAATAACATGTTGATATGAAGAATCTAGTTCTTGTAAATAGGTGTCTAAGATATAAATACCTTTATGCAAATTTAATTTTGCATATCTCATAACTAGCACACAAAACATGGAATAAAATAATATACTGGTTTCATAGGTTTTTCTTCTAATTTTTTATGGGATTCCTATGCATGTTGTTGGGTTTTGAATGTGTTACAAATTTATTTGGAATAACCCTATAATTTTTCTAATGAGTATATTAAATATAGTGATAAATTTAACTATACTACTTATCTTTGCACTCTTAAAAGGTTTAAAAATTAAATTGCATTCACCTTGTTCATTCATAACTTTATCTTAGACCAAGAGTTTATTAAAATTTTAAACTCCACAATACATATTATTTCTACAATAAAAAAGGGGAGAATTCAACTAATATATTGTTTTGTGAGTCCATAGAACTCTCCTTCAAAAACAAGGGGTTATTTTGAATAAAATACTCCATAGCTTGATTTCTCAAACTGGGTAACTAGAAAAAATGTTAAGTGTATGTTACATAAAAAATAAGGATTATATCCTTGTATCACTAGAATTAATGATTCAAAAAATGAAATGCAATCCAATGTTGAAAAATCATTCATTTCTCTCTTAAAAAGACACTTTACATTCTCATCTAGGTTGCTCATATCATTATAGCATGATAATCATCCGTCCTCCCTCTCCATCCATAATTTTCCTCTATCCTCTTATCCTTCATACTCTTGTCCTCTCATCCATTTTGAGAGCACACCCACGTGTCTTAGAACCTTCTTGTCCTTTCGAGGGGGAATAACACTACTTCCTCATCCTTCCTCATCCTTGCTAGTGATTGGGGCATCATTCCACTAGTTCTTATCCTTTTCCTATCTACTATATTTTATTCATCTTTGAAACAATGTTACTTCTCTTAGTCACAACTTCATCTCAAAGAGGGGGAAATTGTAGACACTTGAAATGTAACCTTAACCTAGAACAACACTTGACTTTACCTATCCTAAAATTTAATTAAATAAATATTAATTATTCATTTAATTAATTTAACCTATTCCTTTATCATATTATTTAATTAAACAAATATTTATTATTTATTTAATTAATTTAACTTTTTCCCCTATCCTAATATTTAATTAAATAAATATTTATTGTTTATTTAATTAATTTATCCATTACCCTTATCCAACACATTTAATTAAATAAATTTTATATTTATTTAATTAGGTCTAGCCTTATCCCTAAATCCTCTAACTAAATTGATTATTTTATTCTTAAATAATTAGTTAAGTAAGGATAATTAATATCTATTACCCTTTGCCTCCATTATTTAATTGAATTTTACCCATCAATATTTAGCCCTTTATCTTGTTGACATAGATTATAATCTAAATTTGTCCTCATGTGACAAGTATCCCCTTCACATGTCTAACTAATTCCTTGTCAAGATTCTTTGAATCTAGTCACTAGCCAAAAGTCAAACTAACTTTCCATCTCATCCCTTCATTTAATATCACACCTTTTAATCTTATCCATTCACATAGATATGTTGACATAATCCTAATCCTAAGCCTAGCCCTTATCCCTCACGTGACTCTTGTCACATGACTGAAAATTTTATCCAAAGCCTACTGTAAGATGATAGTAAGATGGGTAATTTAATAGCATAGATAGGTCTAAGAACCTAGGGGGGAGCTAAAACTAGTGTGAAATTGTCAAGGGTGACAATTTATGATGCTACAATTAAGCATCACATGCAAATCTCCAAGGGTGGACAATTATTGCTTCCTTGTAGAACTGAACAAATAAATTATATTAACATAGAGAATACTAAATGGTTAAAATTTTCTCTAAGTACTTTTTATATATTTTTTAATTAATTCAAACTTGACATAGTCCTTGACTTCATTTCCTATAGATTCTGTATTACCTCCCATTTTTAAATTCCTTCAAAAATTGAAAAAATATACTCCTTTAATATTTTCTATAAGCTTCTATTATTTAAAAGTATGTTTATCTAAACAAATTCAAAAAATTATAGTTTGTTAATATTTCATTGTAATTTTTATTGTTTTATTTTTCATTTTAATTTGAACATAAGGGGGATACTAAATCATTATTAAACTAGGTCAAGAGCCATTTTTGGGTATAAGCTTATAAACTTTTGTGGCATAACCAAATTTGGATTATTATTTTTTTAAACCTATCAAGTTGTAAGGAGGTTTCATTATGAGATTTTGCAACATATTTTCCTAATCAGTTGAGATTGTGAAATTTGATAATCTTAACAACCAAATGTGAAATAAAATGATTTAAAACTCAAAACAAAAAAAATAATATTTAACTTATAAAATTAGAAATATTTATATTTACCTCCATTCAATGATATACCCTCATTCATGTTATATATTGCAATTATACATCTTAAATAAATTACTTAAAACTAATTTCACTAATAAAATGTCTGATTGTCTATAACAGTGATCTTACTGTGATTTAGAACACCTACAACTGAAATTCATCAATAAATTATTATTATTCCAAGTAGAACTCACCATAAAATTTGGCAGTCGAATCTAGTCCAGTAGATTCAGTAATTTTGTATATAGTATTTAATTGTTGGTTTGATTTTCGTGAGATTAAATCTTTTAGTAAAAGTTAATACAATTGGCTTTTCCATGTGCTTCTGATGCATTAAATTTTAACTTTCATGGTCATAGTCTAAGTAGGAAAACTGGGCGCACAGTGATTTTTTATCGATGTTTGCTGTTTCGAAATTACATTTTAATAAAGGGAATATCGTGAACCTTATATTTCAAGAAGAATCAATTAAATGTGTTTTTATCAAACAAGTTTCACTTCAAATTCACCATTTTTCATGTTGATTCTGGAGAGAACAAATTTTTTAAGAAATGTAATTAATTTTAATTGGGCGGATTTGCAATTACATACGGTCTGCTCCTTATTTTCCTTTCTTAATCAAATAATGAAAACAAAAACACAGCAATAGCTTATTTATGTTTTCTTTTAGTTGGGGACGCGACATTGTTTCCTTATCTCCCCCTGCGATCCAGTCAGCACATCAATAGATCCCATCTTTACCATCGCTCTGCCAAACTTCTTCCTCCATATGGTTGGATACTTTGCGTAAAGCTTCACCAGTCTGGAGGTGGCATCATTTGACATCAACATCTGATCGGACTTCAGCAACCCACGCTTGTATTGCAAATCGACGTAATATTTCACGTCCAAATTAGTGGGCGTGAGAGGATCCAGTGGAACAAAACTAGAGGAAGAAGGTGAATGGGGGCATTTGGCCTTCAGCTGAAGGGCATAGCGAGGATCCATGGAAGGGTCCTGACCACCACTGCCGCTGAAGTTGTACAGACGATCTGCACTAAATGAAGAACAGTGAGAAACTCCAATAGAATGAGCACCTGCAGTAATATAAACATCATTAGAATTAGAAATTTCATTGTTAATACAGTCTAATTAATTGGGTAACTAAGTTTCTAAGGCGCAGCGACAGTAAAACACGCACCTGAAAGAGTAACCATGTCTTCTTGGGACAATTGCTTTTGGGCAAAGATTTGTGTCAACTGGTTTAAGTCGGATGAGGGACGTGGCAGATTCTCCGGAATATCCGATGCTCGAGATATTCTTCCATCTCTTCGTCCTCCCTCAACAGCCCACGTCAAACCACCAGCCTAGACATGGAATTTGCATGGTTATTACTTCATTCTGTTTAGGTAATAGTATCTTATGTATATTAATATTCATAGTATTAATTTAAGATAACTACTACATTACTCAATACAAATCTTACTTGGTGAGCACTATCTCTTGCAGCAAATGCCAATATGTCTGCACAAGAAACTACACCTGGGCATTTGGCTTCTATTCTAGACTTTGATTCATCAATTATGTCAAAACGAGACATGCTTGGATTATTTGCAGGGGAGTCTTTCTCTGCAATATTTCCTGCTGTGGAGTCGATGAGAATTGATCCATCACAACCCTGCAATAATAACGCTATGTTTATATAGTAGTCGCATTGATATTAGCTCTGAATAGCTCATGTAGGGATTCAGAATTACTTACTCTGACGAAGCAATCGTGAAAATGCATCCTTATTAGAGCAGCTGCCACACCAGGACTCGCTCTAACAGATTTTCCCACAACATCACTTACAATTCTCTCTGCCTCAGGGCATGTATGTTGGTAGAAACCCACCTTTAACCCGGCACAGTCGACCATTCTATTCGTCACTGAGAGCACTAAGATTAATGGAACAAAAGCAAGAATCATCTTCATTTCGAAGGACGTGAATACTTCTATTGAAAGAGAACTGAGGAGATTAATCACAAGGTCTTTGTTTTTCCCCAAGAAGGAATGATATGTGATATAGTAGCACCTGGATTTAAACGGTTCTTCGTCTGCCATGGTTCAATGAACCAGCCAACCCTGGTTAACAAATTTGACCGGACTCTGTTCATGATAGGTGATGCCATTATATCCTTAGTAATTAAGAGATTCAAGTTAATAGACCAAATACATGATTTAATGCTCATTAGTGCTCATTATATGACGCGAGAAGGAACCAGGAAATTGATTTTGTAAGTTAGCTTTGAAGTATGCACGTGGTTAATATTCTTCATTGAAGCCGCCGCCAAAAAGACGTGGTAAAGTTTAACAAGGCAGCCACCAAATTTAAAAGATAATGGCGTAAGCATTGTATTGAATTTAAATAGATTATACCAACTTGTAGGTAGATAACACGCCTTCTAATCATTACTATTTGAAATGGCCTTTTAAAGGGGAAGCTGGGCACAACACTTTTCAAATCAGCATTCATTTTCATGAACTATTAAATTATCCCAAATTAAAAAGAAATAATTTTTTTTATATAAATATAGATTAAAAAATCAACAATAATCATACAATTAATTCAGATTTAATTATTAAGTTTGAAAAATACATGGTAAAAATGATAATTACTTAAGAGGGTAAGGTTTTTAGTTTTTGGTAAGATAATAAATGAATGTATGAATATATAGATATGAATATAGATTAATAAATGATATGTAGGAGAGAATATGTAAGAATGCACATACATAAAAATAGAAAGATAAAATATTTAGTAACAGTGTAGATGAACTTGAAATGGATAGGGATTAGTAGAGTCATGGTCAAATTTAGCACAAAAGTCTACCACTTGTTGATTTGTAATTGTTTGATTCATGTCATCTAAATTTGCTTGAAACTAAATAGAAAGTGTTGTGGTTATGCAAATGTCAACATTACATTTGTCTACCCCAATTTTCATGTCCATGAGTGTGCTATTCAAAGTATATGAATAATTTTTAACATAAAAAGTAAATATTTACATATTATACAAAGATATCCAATTCATATGTCTTAATAGACCATTATTGGGTTCTAATAATCTTCTCGTTGACATGAATGCTCCATAGGCATCTACAAAAGAGAAAAAAGACATACAATGAGTAGCTTTTCAGAAATAGGTGAAATAGACATATATCATAGGTAGTTTCATCTTTATATAAAAATAACAAAGTTGGGAGAGAAATAAATGATCAGAATCCACTTAACATGGAGAAGTATAATAGAAGTCTACTTGATAATGAGTGAGTCATATAATCAATATCCATCTAAGAATTGTGACAAATCTTTATATAGTATAATTTATTATCCAAATTTTCAACCATAAGAGTGTTGATGATAATATAGGCCCCCTTAAATTAGTTGCATTCATTTGATGCAAGAAATTATAGAAAAGGAAAATTAATGCATAATAGCCACAATTCATAAGCATGTGAATGTACATAGCCTAAAAAATATGTAGATGTTTGTTTTGATAGGAATCATGTGTGAAAATTTTATATGGGACCTATTGTGAAAAATATGCACACCACTAAAAAATAGATTGTTATGAATATTTAAATGATCCCACTTGCACCATGTATTCAGTGAAACGAAGGCCTCCATAATTTTACATGAGGTCATTTTAAAGATAAAGATACACTTGGCTATATTTAAGGTCATTTTAAAGATAGAGATGCACTTGGCTATATTTAAGGCTTACCACTATGATATGGAACCCTATGCATACAAAAAGTTATAATATTTGAAAGAAACAAAGAAGATAAGGATTAGTGCTACTAATAATAGATTACATACTTCAAAGAAAGAAAGAATGGAACCCTATGCATACAAAAAGCTATAATATTTGAAAGAAACAAAGAAGATAAGGATTAGCGCTACTAATAATAGATTATTTACTTCAAAGAAAGAAAGAATGATACAACTATGTTAAAATTAGATGAATATAGTATATGAGGGAATATAATTCTAGTATTAAAATTAGAGATAAAAATAGAAACTATGTTAAAATCGTAGAGTTGAGGAAGAAAAATAAAGAGATAGAAACCTTAGAGATGAACTTATGAATCTAGTGTGTTTTTGATTAAGGGTAAAATGGGTTTTACAGGGACCCGAAACCACCGAGTTTACAAAAATAAGGAAAGGAAATGAAAGTCCAATAGAAAACACCAGCTACCAGAAAGGAAAAGGATGGAGCAAACAACAGCCAACCGTAACAGACCAAAAAGGTCAAGCAAAAAAGGCCAGCAAAGCAGACAACAAAAAACCGGCCGCAACTAACCCAGAGTCTTGAGGATAGACTCTGTCTCTGCCTCTAAATTCTGCATGTCATTGAATCCCTTTTTAAAAATTTGAATCATCTTCAGAGTGGGGGGGGGGATTTCTCTTCAGATTGGCTCTGGTTCTCTTTGATATGCCAGCATCCTTTTCCTGGCTTTCATCATTGGTCTCCTCTAGGTCCACCACCAAAGACCCCTGTTGGGCTCTGCCTAACTTCTCATTCATAGCATTAATTATAATGGCATTGTTTCTGGCCATTCAGTTGTTTTGCTCTACGACAATTTTGATGGTGTTCCTCATATTCTCAACCTCAATTTCAATCTTTTTGTTATTGTCAGCATGGTACCGAGTTTCTTCGCTAAGACCATGATCTGCTCGATCCACATATTTCTTTTCAATCGCAAAAATCTTGTCTCCCAGCTCTTCCAATTTTCTTTGAAGGGCTCAATTTTTTATCTTTAATTCATTAATTTCATTGAAAGTCCATTCCGAAAATTTGAAATGGGAATTAGCATTAGTTTTGGCTAAATTCAAAACATCCAAAGTGGGATCCCTTCCAGTGTTTAAACATGTTTTTTCAAGGTAAGGAGTAATAGGGGAACCATCTCTAGTAGATCTTTCCAACAATGGCTCGACACTTGACTCAGTATTATTAGCACCAGACACCTCAAATTTAGGGGAATCTTCATAATAGGAAACAAGATTTTTAGCTCAGGGGTTCTTATCAATAGTACTGGTCTTGAAGGAGGGGCTTCCTGGCTCAAACTCAGCACGAGCCTTATCAAAAAAAGGGATAGAGTTGTTTTTGCCAGAAAGGACAGCATGCAGGCTAAGGAAAGTTCTGGACGGACTTAGATTGGGCAAATACTTCAAACAACTAGGCTCAGTGTCATCTTCCTCAGAATCAGGAAGGGTTTCCAGATTAACAGGGATGGAAATTTTTTGATAATGCTCAACAATCAACCTAATCAGCCCTGTATGCAGGATAGGGAATCTTCTAGGGTTTTTCTTATGATCATCCAAGCTTTTCCTAAGAGAACAAAAAAGATAATAGGGGAGAGAAACCCTTACCTTGTAGTGAAAGTGATTGAGCAGAGCAAAGTGATAGCCATAGACCCTAGTGAAGCACCCATCCACCGTAATGTACTCCATGATGACCCGTAGGACCTTTCTCCAAAGGGATTTTATGGTGTCAGCTTCAAAGTAGCTGTTAGCAATTTTCAAAAGATTCAGCCTTTCTTTTTCTTTTTTAGGAAATCTGATAATGACATTGTTAGAAAAAATCCTATCCCTGAAGAACTTCTTTCCATTAGTAGACAAGCCTATCACTTTGGCAATCAATTTTTCATTGAGCTCCACATTCCTACCAAATAGGGTAAGGTTTCCATTATTCCAGTTTTTCTCAAAAAGGTCTGTAGCCTCCTGATTGGAACCATGGAGCTTCTCAAGGAAAGGAAGTAACCCACCGCTTTTAACTTTATTCCAAACCTTTACATTTTTGGTGTGCATCTCATAGTTGTCTGGATCGATTCTTTTCCTTTATCCACCCATCTTGGCCAACACAGTGGGGCAGAAACAGACAAAATATTTACTAAAAGTGGCCCGCCAAATCTGAGAACCCACAAAGCATGTGACATTTCCTTGCAGACTAAGCCTCTGAGCTTGGTCCCATATAATCTAATTATTGTGATGTGAAAGATCCAACCTATCCTCATTAAAGGAATGACACACCTCTTGTCCATGTGATTTATCATAATTCAATAAAGCATGGACATTAGAACTTAGATCACTTACATTAAGTCAGGTGAGCGAATCATTACTCCTAACTCCTTCATTAGCAAAAAAATTTGCAATAGCATTAGCTTCTCTATAAGCATGTGATATTTTAACTTTATCAAACTTAGCCAAGCTCAAGATGGCGTCATCAATCCAAAATTTTATTGTCCACGAGGGGGGAGACTTTGCATGGAGGCAGTGAATTATATTTTTGGAGTAACCTTCTAGCCAAAGATTCTTAAAGTTAAGACTTTGGGCTAAATTTATAATGTGATAAGCGCCAGCAGCCTCCGCCAAATGATTGGTTTGGGAATCGAGAGGAGAGGTTGTCACTTCAAGGAAATTACCAAAGGAATCCCTTATGACACCACCACAACCCACCACCCCAGGAATACCTTTAGCCGCACCATCAAAGTTAGCTTTGACCCATCCATTAGGTAGAAAAGACTAGCGAACACCCTCTCTATCCTTTTTAGCTTTCGTAGGAGCATAGGGCAATTCAAGGCTAATATTCCAATCCTTAGCAACTATAAGGTCATAGGAAGAATGCACCGCTTTCTCATAAAATCAAGCCTTCTCTGAAAAAGCATTGACATTTTCCTTCAAGAATTTGACAATTTTATCAAAAACTATATCCATAGAAGCTTCTTTATCTGTGTAAATTCTATTGTTGCATTCTTTCCAAAGACCCCAAGCAACATGAGGGAAAGAGAAATCCCATAAAATCCTAAGAAAAGTATTTTTAGTTGGGGCTTTCCATTGAAGGAAGAAGTCTTCAATGGACGAAGGAAAAACCCAAGAAAAATGCCACAACTGATAAATTTTTCCCAAATAGCAGCAGCAAATGAGCAATGAAGGAACAAATGACACATAGATTCAGCCTCCATCTTACAAAAAAAACATCTATTAGGTATTTGAAATCCACGTTTGCTAAGGTTGTCAATCGTGAGCACCTTGTTTTGGAAAAGGATCCAAAAAAAAATGTTGATTTTAGGGATCAAATGTTTGAACCAAGCCTTTGACTAGAAAGGAGGAGATTCCTGAGATGAAGTAATCCTAGAAAAAGTAGATGAAACAGAATAATTGCCTGAGGGTTTGTCAAACCAGAAAAGATGATCATCCAACTAGTCAGAACAAAGTCTAATAGCTAGCAAAGAAGACTGAATAGGAGCAAGAGCCTGACTGACAAGACACAAATCCACCCATTTACAATTCACTCTGTAGTCTTTCATATAAGAGCCATAACGGGCCTTGCAATTCTCAGCCCATTCATTAAAGGAATTGATTTTTAAAAGGGGCTCCTTAAAATCCATCTATCCTCCCAAAATCTAGTATGGTTTCCACTTCTCACTTGCCATCTAGTTCTTGAGTCCACAATATTTTTACCATTGATTAGATTATTCTAGCAAGTAGAACCTCTAGGAAGAAGAAGGGAATCTTTCAGGATAATAAAGGAACAGTTGTTTTCTAAATATTTGCTAGCCATGATATCTATCCATTCCCCTGAAGATGAGAAAATTCTGCAAATTTGTTTTTCAAGAAGGATTTTGTTAACCGTTTTGATTCTTCTAAGACCTAATCCTCTGGATTTTTTTGGTCTACAAACCAGATTCCAACCAATTAAAGGAAGTCTTTTTTTTTCTTCAACACCCGACCATAGAAATATTTTTTGAATCTTTTCTATGGCATCAACAAATTTAGTAGGAATCTTGAAAAGGCTCAGGGTATAGATCGGAAAATTCTGGAGTGAGGCTTTGAGGAGTTCAAGTTTTCCCGCTTGACTTAACAGAGCTCTTTTCCATCCAACAAGCTTCTTGTAGAATCTCTCAACCAATGAAAGCCTAAAAGATTCATGAGGTTTAAGGCTTAAGGGTAAACCAAGATAGGTGGCAGGTAAGGAGTCCACCTTGCAGCCAAGTATTCTGGCAATTTTAGTCTGTCTGTGAACCCGCGTGTTGAAGAAGAACAAATAACCTTTTTGATTGTTGATCAACTATCCTAAAGCTCTCCCATACTTATCAAGTAGTTGTTTTAAATTTTTTCCTTTAGAGACCTAAGCTTTACCCATAAGCATAGTATCATCAATGAATTGTTGATGAGAACAAACTAGGTTACTAGAGGAAGGTTTGAGACCAAGAAGAGATCTATAGTCAACCAAATTTTTCAGATTTCTGTCAAGACTATCAGCCATAATAGTGAATAGAATAGGAGAGATAGGATCACCCTATCTTAGACCTCTGGTACTTTGGAAAAAGGAGGTAGGGGATCCATTAACCATAACTGATATGGAATCAGTAGACACAAGTTGTTCCAACGTTTGAAGAACCCTGTTACAAAATCTAAAAGCCTTTAAAATTTTGAATAAGAAAATCCAGTCAACTCTATCATAGGCTTTTGATATATCAAGCTTAAGTAAAAATCCTTCAATCTTTGATTCCACTAAGGAATGAATATTCTCATGCACCATTACAATAGAGTCTAGGATTTTTCTGCCAGGGACAAAGCCATTCTATTGAGGAGAAATCAAAGATGGGAAAAAGGTTAAAAATCTTGAGGTTAAAACCTTAGAGATGATTTTATATATAGAATTGCAAAGACTTATGGGTTTGAAAGCCTCAAAATTATTAGCTCCATTTTTCTTGGGGATAAGGACCAAAAAGGTGGCATTTAATTCTTTTAGGAGACTTCTGGATCCAAAAAATTCTTTAACAGCATTCACCACATCATCTCCAACTATCTCCCAAAGCCACTGAAAGAAAAATAAAGGGAAACCATCCAGACCCGGAGCTTTACTCCCATCAGAGGAGAAAACAACTTGCTTGACTTCCTCATAGGTGGGGATAGCAGACATTAGAGAGTTATTTTCCTAGCTGATAATTCTCGGTATAGCTTCAACTAACTGATTTTGATCAATTTGGTTAATTTCATCATTTTCTAAAAGAAGATGTTTGAAGAAAGAGCAAGCATGCTTTCTAATATCCTCCTCCTCCTCATACCTAATGCCATTCACTTCAATTTGAGATATTTTGTTGATAGCTCTATGTTTTGAAGTCGATAGATGAAAGTACTGATATTTTTGTCACCTGTAGATAATCATAGAGCTCTAGATCTTTTCCTCTAGAACTCCTCCTTTCTGATTATATCATGCATCTTAGTGAGGATCTCATTCTCTTTTTCCTTAGTATCATTCAAATATCCCTCCTTCTGGATTTTATATTGAATATCACCCAATTCCATTTGGAGGTCAGACTTGATCCTAAAGATGTTCCCAAAGGACTCCTTTTTCCATTTTTTTAGATTACATTTCACTTCCCTTAGTTTTTTAGCTATTCTAAACATAGCAGTACCAAGAATATTTATATTCCACCATTTCCTCATATCCTCTTTAAAAGCAGGATGGGAGATCCATAGTTTTTCAAATATGAAAGGGATGTTTTTTTTCTTTTTAATAGGATCAGCAATAAAACTGATAGGGAAATGATCAAAACCAATCCTTGAGAGAGCTTTAAGAGAGTAGTAATAATAAAAAAACCAATGATTCAAAATTAAAGATCTATCTAATCTGACCTGTATGAGATCCATCCCCTTTCTATGATTAGACCAGGTAAAGGAAGTGCCATGCAAATCCAAATCTATCAGCCCTTGATTGTTAATAAAGTTATGAAGATCTTCTTTGCTCTCCACATTGATCTGGGATTCTCCAAAATTTTCTCTGTTCATTAAGGGTGTATTGAAATCGCCCATAATAACCCAAGCCTCTCTGTCAAAAATCCTCCTAAAGGAATCTAGCTCCAACCAAAAGGATTTTCTCATTCCTTTTCCATTGGGGGCATAAATATTCAGTTGAATCCAGTTGAAGTTGTCCCTAATATGTGTGAATCTAGTGGCAGTATGATTTGTTCTTTCCAAAATCGGATCTCCTTTGATTATGTGGCTATTCCAGAAAGTAGCAATTCCTCCAAAAGTGCCGCTCGAGTTATTACCATGAGTACTACAGTGTTGGAAAAGTTTCATCTTTTCAACTTTCTCCTTTGACATTTTAGTCTCCTGAATTAAAAGAATATCGACTTGTGATCTCTAGCAAAATTGTGAAGAACATCCTTCTTATGGGGGCTATTGAGTCCCCTAATATTCTAAGACATAATCTTCATGAATTACCATGGGAATTAAGGCATTTCAGGATGGTTTTCTGAGACCCATCCGCTATATCTTGGAAGCTATTCTGCTCTCTTGTCCTTTTAGAAGACTTTTTCCCTCGTGAATTCTTTACTGCTCCACAGTCTACCTTAGCTTTTGATCTGGTAGAAATTCCACTTGGAGTCTTCCTTTGTTTATTTATTTTTCTTCTTCTTCTTTGATAAGTTCTCTTCTTTATCAGTCTCTTCCTGGCTATCTGTCTCTCTGCTAGATTCCCATTCCTTATCAATTAAGATCCTTTGTTCCCAAGGTAATGTATCCATATTACCATTCACATGAAAAGCCAAGAAATTACTAGAAAGATCAACAGAATGGTCCAAGTTTTGGAGGGAGTCCTTGACCACCTCCAAGGGGTTGGGATCTGTAAAGTTCACAGCACCCAGGGGGGAAGATCTTCAAAAGATGAGAAAGGGAATGGGATATTCAGTTCCAAGGACAAGCCCTTACTAGGAATATCCTCCAAACCTAGGGTTTCAACATTTTTCACAGTTGGGATTGTCACTTGGGACAAAGATTTTTCTTTTTGGTTTAGATCTTCTTCCCCAACTAATAGATCGTCATTGGATCCATTTTCCTTAGAAGAAAATGTTTTAACAAGATTCATATAATGGGGATCTAGAGGGATCTCTTCATTATTTTCCATAACTACTTCAATCTCAAAAGAGGCGCTTTGAATATTAGACTCTTTATTTTCCAAGTCCTGAACATTAAACTCTTTATTTTCCTTACTATCTCCTTTTTTTTTTTTCCAAACCGATTTTAAAGAACCAACTAGTTTCTCTTTCTTTGATGTGGCATTGAAGGGACATTTTTTAGCCCAGTGCCCAGATTTCCTGCACTTGAAGTAGGAAAATAGGATGGTTTCAAGCTCTATATCCTGCAACCAAGGTCCACATTTAGACTGGATCTCAATTGAAGAAGGAAGGTCAGCTTCCTGGGAGACCCCCACACATATTCTCACAAAAACCAATCTCTTTCTAGTTGCTGTCATAGTATCAATAGAAAAGAGCTCACCAAAGGAACTTGCAATACCATTAAAAATATTTTCATTCCAATACTCCAGAGGCAGGCCTGGTAATCTAACCCAAACTGGGACATTCTCAAAAATGGAGTCCGAGAGGTCCAAGTTAGAGGACCACTTCTTTAGAGCCAGGGAAGATTTCCCTATTACCCAAGGACCCCCACTTCTAATAGCCAAAATGTCCTCTCTACAAGTAAATTCAAACTCAAAGAAACCCTTTGGAAGAGCTGCAACTGAAACTTTTCCATTCATTCTCCATTTATTTTTAACGAACTCCCTGACCACTTCAATATTCGGTCTAGGGCCCATAAACTTCCCAACCAGTGTTCTTTCCATTAGAGCGATATTATGAACAATTAGCGAATCTGGGATAGAAATTGCAAACTTACCTTTTTCTAGGGAAGAAATATTTTGCACTAGAGGGAAATATGATTTTCCATTTGGTTTTACCCCGAACAAAGAGGTCTAGGGTTTACGATTGCCTCCAATGTTTCCCGTGGTCCCCACCACATCTTTAGCTTTCTCATTTTTTTTGCTGGCAGAGGAAGCAGCAGGATTAACCACTAGAATATCCTTTCCTCCAGGTTCCACCTGGATTTTGTTTCCGGAGTCCACATCATCCTGATCATCCTTACCTTGCTTCTTACTCGATTCCAACTCCTGATTCGACTATGATTTCTCTGATCTTGCTCCATTTCCATTCTCGTTGCTTGGATTTTTGAAATCCCTTTTTTCCCGCCCTTTCCCGCACTCGTGTGCCTCTAGTCTGTTATTTTAAACTAGAGAATTTTTTTAGAATATATGCAGGTTTTTTGAAATTTAAATGAATGTAATAATTTAAGTTAATTATTACAATTAAATGGAAAATTATAAATTAAGTTCAAACCCTAAAGCTAGGGAAGTAGGGGAAAGAAATTTATAAACTCTAAATAGGAATTAGTGAATTTAACCTATCAATTTTATTTTGAAATATATGTTGCATTTCAAATTTATATGTTTGTATAACATGTAGGAATCTAATTTCTATTAAAAATAAATCCAAAATTAGAATCTATATTTAAATCCTAGAATTGAAAAAGTAGGGGAAAGAGATTTGCAAACACTAGAGTTGTTCAAATCCTAGGTAGGAACTAATGAATTCAATCTAAAGAATTTATTTGAAATCATTGCATAATTTAATATTTATATGAATGTAGAACATGTAGGAATCTAGTTTATTTATTAAAATGAAATAAAAAATTAGAAACCATATTCAAAACCTAGAGTGGAGGAAATAGTGATAAATAAAAACTAATATTTTATTTATTTATTTTACAAATTTAAAGACTATATCCCCTGCTTTTTTAATATAATTTTCTACCTTTTCTTCAAATATTTATTCATTTTCTATTGAATATGAACATGTAGCCTTTTTTTTACCTTATTCTCTTATTTCCCATTTCATCCTCTACAAAATAATTTTCCAAGATTTCTCCCTCCAAACAACTAGATATTACAAACATAACTTCTATAATTTTTCCACAAAAAAAATCTACAAATAATTAAAAGTTGGGAATATTTCATTTTATTTTCAGAAAATTTATTGAATTCAGACTAATAACACAATTCACATTAATTTTCTTATTAAAAATGTCAACCTTACCACCCTCATTTCAAAAGCACTTTTTATAAAAAAAATTATCCTTCAAGACCTTCTTTCGAAGGTCTTTGAGATATTTTTTAAGAATACGTTTGGAGGTCATCCAAAGACCTTCAAATGAAGTTACCTTTACTTAAAAATACTTGAAATGAAGGCCATTGGATGGCCCTTCACATTGGATATCAAAAATAATTATTAAGTTTTCTAGATCTGAATCTCCAATTGGACCTTCAAATGAAATAAATTGGACAAGATAATTTGTAAGATCTTATAACTCAAAATAAACTTTCCAATGAGCATAATTTTTAATATATTTATTTTTAGTTTTGTAGTAAACATAAGTTTTTTAGGAATCATCAAGGTCATTCTTCTACACACATAGTAAAAAGGTTATGATGTATGGAATAAAATTATTTCTAAAACTTACGTAACAAAAATTATGAAAATATATTTCAGCACTAGATAATAGAGTTATGAATCTAATTATTAAAATCTATAATTTAATCCTTTCCATAAAAAAGGTTAAGTTGTATGAAATAAACATCACTTTTTGAAAACACTATTAACTATAAAAATAATTTATTAAAATTTTGGCTAAAAAATTATAAATTATTTTTTAAAAGTAGGAAAAAAAAATTAAATCTACACACTATTGGTGTAAATAGAAGTTTTACCTATCGATATCCTACTTACATAGTAAGTCCACTTAGGTATATTTAATACTTAGATAAGATTTTATCTTTTTAGATTTTATTAAATATTAGAGTCCCAAGATTATTTAATGTTGTCTCATGTCATTTAATTATGATACACTCATTTACAAATGGTACATCATCACATCTCTCCTATACGAACAAGGCTTCATATTTACATTGTAACAATTCAACAATATAGCATATTCAATCTAGCAATCTTTCATCCATAATCATAGCATGATATTTCTACCATCTCCCTTATGGAAGTTATTTTGTCTTATAGGTGATCCTAGAGTATTGAGGACTTCACCATAAACTCCTACATGGTATCAAAGCTTTTTTAATACATAATTTATTCCCAAATCTAAGGGACCTATCTTGTTATGTTGAGTGTAAGTGGTAATTTTGGGGACCTTTCCATTGAATCCAAGGCATAAGTGAAAGCTAGGTTAGCCTTTTATTTTGAAAAAAATTAGCATGGTTTAATAGATCTACAAGAGTTTGAAGAAGGGTTTTAGTTACTAGATTTGAGTGAGTAGCTACTTTTTGGAGAAATTTTGGCAAAAATTGACCTTTCCATTGTATCAGAAGGCCTGAGAACCTAAGGATCAACTATCAATTTATCTATTTTTCATAATTTTTTAATAGGTCATACACTCATAAAATTATGTACTTGTTCATACTATTCATATAGTACAAATCACATGTCTATATAGGACATCAGTGTACCATTGGTAGAATTTGATATATTCTAAAATATTTGGCACATTTTGTAGTAATATTCTCCAACACAAGATCGATACTCTATAGAAACTAGCCTTCATAAACTACTATCATGTCACCTATCAAATCTATCCTTCCATGCCAATCGATGGTACAATTTACTATTAATATATTGCAAGTTATAATTTTTTTTATATTATAAAGTTATATTTGAAAAACCATTGTCAATTGACCATATATTATTTCACCACCAATCATGGAGGGATTGGTCATGAGGAAGCCTCAAAAAGTGGTCCTGCCTTAGTGGGAGGGGCTAAGCCTTGTTTTATGTGGCCTTTTCCCATCATCCCCACTCCATCAGCCCCCAACAACATCGCTACTAGTGGGCAACACATTTTTATTTTCAAAATCCTTTGCAAGAAATCATATGACAAGTCCAGGGGAAAAAAAATTTAAACCCCTAGCTCTGATTTTGTATCCCCAAGGGCCAAATAGGTCACTTTTTTAAAATTGCATTAACTGGCAATCCAAGAAGCAATTTTTTTCAAACAAGATATAGTTGGAAAGCTCACTTTGTGAAGTTTTTAGTGGTACAAGTTATTTTTCATAATTTCCTATTTTGTAGCATTTATTATTGGTTGAAATTGGATCTTCATGTTTTACTTCTGAGCTCATGACTTTTTAACAAGATCTCTTATTTTCATGATTTTTGCACTATTGGAAAGTTAATAATGTGCTCTATATTTCCATCCATGTACTTATTTCTTGTATTTATCCCAGGTGTATGAAAATTTCAATTTTACCCTAATGAATGTCATAGATATTGTGGACACCAATTTTTGTACTCACAAGTCTCTAACACTTCTAGGTTTTTTCACCTAAAAGGAGAGAGCTAGGCCAAAATGTGTAATGTCCCTGCTCAAAAGTAATGAAAATGTGAATGAAATAATGCTAAATGCAATGTCTAAATGCAATAAAATAATAAAATATATTGATCATTAATGCAAAACCTAAGAAATGCAAGTTGTTTGAAAACACATTGTGATATATAAAATGACCTAAGAATGCAAACAAACAATAACATAAATGAAAGAGATTGGAGAGCTGCACCTGGAAACTAGAATTTAATGTAGAGAGGCTCTATAATCCTATATAAAAAAATTTTGAAGCCACCTAGGACAATTACGTTAAGCTGGGAAACTTAGTCCTATTTTAGGGAGATTCTGCCACAATAGGTTTCAACCTAATGTGTATCCAGAGATGTAGAAATCACTTTCTAGGCTTGGAAATGGGACTAATTCACCACTTATGGTGGTTTAGTCCACCTGGGAATCTTGAGAAATTCAAGGAAAAAATCTATAGCTCTCGGTTTGCAATCCTCTTCTTGATAGGTGTCCAGTTTTGAATTTGCAGAAATCAGGTTGAAAGAGATCTCCAAGCTTCACTTATGGTTTTTTTGACTTGAATGACTTTGATCAATTGAAAACACATTTTAACACCTTTCTCTTTGACAAATTTTCATACAAGACCTGCAAAAAACACATGCAAAGAGGGGAAAAAGGGTTAAGGGTTAGAGAAAAGGGGTTTGCCTTGGTCAAACCCCGATTTGGTAATCAAACCCTTGAACATGAAATGAAATAGAAAGAGATGATGAATGAAAAACATGCAATTCTACAACTCACCAAACCCTTGATGTAGAAATCTAAAGATATGCAAGTAGATACTCCAATGAAGACTTGATAATGCCTAGAATACTTGAGAATTATGAATGATTATATTCCAATGTTTGGATAAATGTATTAGATTAATGGGTAATTAGAAGATGCAAAACAAGGGAAAATCCCTTTATTTATACTTTATTTTATAAAATTTCTTGAAAATAACACATCACACACCGACCTTAAGGTTAAGAGAATAATATCCCACCATAATTTTTTAAAAAATTTTTGTGCCCAGTGGGACTAAGTCACCCTAGGTGGTGACTTGGTCCCACCAAGGAAATTTTACTAGGTTTCAAAAATAAAAGTGAATTTAATGATGTTTGACGAGATTATTCTTTGAAACATACTTAAGTAGGGCCGAAAATTGCATTAAAGGGGCCATTTAAACATAAAAAAGGGTTGAATTAGTGATGAAAAACCTAGAAAAGTGTGAGAGTTTGTTACAATTCTTTACAAAATTTTAAAAAAGGCTTGGTAAGTGATAAAAAGAGGTTATTTAGGTGAATTATAATGAAAGGGTCCTAGAAAAGTGTGAAAGTGGGTTACAACACTTTACAACACTGTTACAAGACATCATAGAATTATTTTTAATTCATAAGGGTCCAAGACCTAATGTGAATGTGTTGACCACATTACAACATTTAATCTAGTAAAAAACAATCCAAAATCCATAAGAGAGACTTATATTAGCATAAAAAATGTCCAAGTATACATTTTTTGGTGACACATTTTTCCCCCACTTTAGTGAGAGTATGAACTTTATTCAAACTCACATTAAAGTGGCACAACATGCATATCAAGAGGGATCCAAATGCACCCATGCTGGTAAGATGAGACAACAATAATCAAGAGGGATGATCAAGCCCCTAGGATCAAGATCACATGGAAAACCAAACATAAACACAAAATAACACACATTAGAATGATGAAAAAGAAAGAGAATGAGAAGGAAAGAGAGGGAGTTGGATCAAGCTTCGATCATTTATCCATCCCATTGTGGATCAGATCTAGGCTGTTTGTTCATAAAAATAAATGTATATTCACTTTAGGGTGATGGAATTCATGATTGCCCATAGGGTGAGAAGGCCTAAAAGGTGAGGAACATACACTCATGGCTAGTATGCACTCACACACACGTAGTTGGATATGGGGAAAGTTATACCTCCTCATAACTTTAATAAGTTGCCACAAAAGAAAATAAAATTTTGAGCTTCACAAGACAAGTAAAAATTCGTATGCTTGGAGCTCATGAACAAACACGATGGCACCATAGGCATGCAAGTTGTGTTATGCAAGGTGGTCATATAAAAAATGAAAAATGCAACGTGCAAAAGATGTTTAAAAGGAGTCTTTCTTTGTTCATGCGAGGTCTTTAACTTAGGGAACATTGTGTCTAATGTCTTCAAGAGAGGACCGATCAAAGAATAGAAAATTTGCAACTTAGGGGATGTAGTGTGTCACATCAAGTCACTAAGAGGAATGTAATATGATAATAAAGATTACACTCATGAAGGACACTACACCCAATGTCATCTACAAAGTGACAAATGCATCGTATGAAGTAACAAGATGCATTAAGAATGAAGAAAATGAAAAATGAAAAATAAAAATGAATAATGCCAATGTATGCCCCCACTTTAAAGAAATTGCTACACACCATTATGTGAGCAATTACTTTAAAGTAGCAAATAAAAAATGCAAAAAGAGAGAAGAAATGAGAGCCAACTTGGAAAGCCCCTATGCCAAGTCATGCATTTTTCAGTAAGGCTATGTCATGCAAGAGAAAGGAAAAAGAAAGAGAAAGGAAGGGGTTTCCCCCAAAATGAAAACACCAAACACATAAGGGATCTATGGATTTGGGGTCAGTATGTTTTTCGCTGCAATATTGTGTAACAAGTGTGGAACCGTCATCATCCCCCAAATACATAGAACTGGAATAATGACACAAAGAGAAAAAACAAAGAAAAAGAAAGATCTATTTGGGTCAACATGGAAGATACATAGGGTGTCTCAACACTTTGCATCATCCCCAAAAGGAAAACATAATCAAATGAAAAGGAAAAGGTGAAAGGAAAACAAAAAATATTTTGGTTAAACATGAAGATACATTTCGGTCTCAATGCCTTGTGTCATCTCCAAAAGGAAAACATAAGAAAAAGACAAAACAAAAAGGTAAAGAAAAGGAAAAAGGGGCCTTTTGGGTCAACATGAAAGAGACATTTCAGTCTCAATTCCTTGCATCATCCCCAAAAGGAAAACACAAGAAAAAGAAAAAAGAAAAGGAGAAAGCAATGCATGACATATAGAAGAATGAAGGTAAAAATAGAAGAATTCCACAAAGAGAGAGAACGTCAAACAACACATCATGGGGGAGCACATTACGCACATGCAAACACAAAAGAAAAAGAAAATGTAAAAGACTAGAAAGGAAAGTGTGAGTCAACTGTCAAGCAAGTCATCCGCCTTCCAATCTCAGTTGGTATAAATGGAAGGTGAATAACATAGCTAAGGGAAAATGAAAAATGCATTACTATGACAAGGCTAGCAAATTCTTGTCCCAATTGAGTGTGAGACAAGAATGAGTCGAGGTAGGTGATAGGAAGGGTCATGTAATGGTGAGAAGAGAATGTTCTGCAACTAGTACAAGATAAGGTGTTTGGTGGTGGCTTAAGGGATTATTGGATAGAAATTATTTCCATCAAAATGATACTTGCTCAATATTTCTTTCAATTGGTGACACACATCACTTCTATGTCCAAGAACACAATGATAGGAACAATGTGGAACGTTAGCATCTTTAGCATGTATCACTAACCTATTCATAGGTGGCAATAGTATGAGTCCTTTGTTTAAAAGGATTTGCAATTTTCTTTCACATTGAGGTGGTGGATAGAGAGGAAACTTTAGTTTTCATAACTTGTAAGGCCTCTTTGCATTTTCCAGACTTTCCCTTTTATCAAATTGAAGGAGGAGGAGGACCCAAAGTGATCCTATCATCCTTGTCATTGTTATCATGTAAGGGTTGTTCATGAGGAAGGAGGACATTTAGATCAGGAGGGGAATCAAAGATTACCATACCATTATCACAAAGTCTCCATCATTCTTTAGGAGACTTGCTATTATGAGGAGGATCTTGATATTCCAATCCTATTGTGTTTTCATTTTTTTGATTTTTTTCTAAAATTTAATGAATGTCACGTGTTCAATTGTTGTGTCACATCCTTGTTTTCTTAAAATGGTAAAACCCATTCCATAGGTTTCTTCAAGGTTTATTGGAGTATTTGTAACTTTTTTTATCATAGAATGGTTGATGAGTTGTTTGAAGAACTAGGTTCACCTGAAGGAGGGAACTTAGGTCCTTTGTTTGTGTCAGAATGTAAGTAACAAAACATATCAGGAGGTGAGACTGTAGGAAGGTCTTGTTGTTTCATGGATGGATAAAAGGATGCATTAGCTTCAAGGTTGTCAAGAAATTCATTTAGGAACTTATTCATGTTGTCATCATCTTCTCCAATGATGTCGAAATCATGAGGAGGACATTCATGAGGAGTTGAAGGAGCATGAGGAAGCTCAATGTCATTAGGTGCACCATAGATAAAAACACCCTTTGTTTTACATGGGATTAATTCATGATAAAATGGATTTAATGAGGTCTTAATCTGGTGTTGTGAGGCATTTTATGCATCCACACTAGGCCTTAGACCCTTGCAGATTGAGTAACATGCTTTTATCGATGTCTTGTAAAGGTTTTGTAAAGTGTTGTAAGATGCTTTCATGCTTTTGTAGACTTGACGAACCCATTTCTTCCTAATTCAACATTATAAAATGTGTTTAATAGATTATCACATCAATTTAAAAGGCTTGTGAATTAAAACTAATGATAAACTAGTGTTGTAATGTGTCTTGCACATTCATATTGGTTCTTGTGCCTTTCTAGGCTAAGTAGACCTCATTTTAGTGTCGTAAAGTGTATCTAACCACACTTTCACATTGATTTTTTTGTCCCAAGCCCTATTTGAAATTCACATTATCATTAATAGGACCCATATTATGCATCTCGAGGCTTAAATTGATCAAATACCTGACAAAGTTGCATTTTAAACCTTATTTCCTTATATCTTAGCATCTGAGCTATCAAAATAGCCCCTGTGGGACCCATTCACCATGTATACTGAATCAATCCCATCTAGGGGGGGACCCATTCATCATGTGTGTTGAATGAGTTCCATTTGGCCCAATTTTGACCTTTGAGTGGGCAAAAAGTGAAATTTGAGTTTAATATTACTTCATGTCGGCCTGTGATGAGGTATTAATGGGTAAAATAGGTGAATTTCCTATACATACAAGAATTTTAACTCATTTTTACATCTCTTATCCATTCTTCATCATTCATCCATCAATATTCCATCTCAAGTCAAGTAACTAAGGATTTTAACATTACAAGCCATTTAAGATCAATTTTCGGACATTCAAGGGGCATATTCTTCATGTTTTGCTGCAAAATTTCAAGATCAAATATCATGGAAATGTAATCAACTCCATTATTGCATGTCTCATTACATTCTTTTATCATTTTGGTTTAATTACCTAAAAGGGGTTTGACAAGGGAAAACCCCCATGCCCTAACATTCAACATCTCTCTCTCTTGTCTTGTTTGTTTACAAATTTAGGACTCTTGGAAGCTTGGAAATCATTGAGGATAAAATTAAAAAAATTCTTAAGCCTTCTCCTCATTCAACAAGTCAAAATATTAACAAAAACTCATTTTCAGATCCCTAAATCAAAGTTTTGGAAGTAGACACCTATAGGAAGCTAAACTGCAGATCGGAAGCTCCAGAATCCACTTTTGAAAATATAGAAATTCAAAAGTGGAATCATTTACCATGGGTGGTGAATGAGTCCCATTTACAGGTGAGTTTTATGTTTTCTACATTTTCTAATACCCTTTTGTTAGAAACAAGTTTCGACTCAGTTTGGCAAAATTGGGACTGATTTTCCCAAAATGGTGAATGAGTCCCTCCAGGCCTGAAAAAAAACATACAACAACATTTCAAATGCAATTTCTAGTCTTCATCAAGGTTCCAGGTACCCACTTTTAGTTTGGTTCAATTTTGTTAAGTTTTGCATTCATTTCTAGTTCATTATTGCATTACACAATGCGTTTTCAAACATCACTTATTTCTTAGGTTTTGCATTCATAGTTGATCAATTACATAGCTTAGTTACATATAGATCATCTCATTTAGCCTAAACAACATTATACATCTCCTAATTTGAGTGAACCTAGCTAGCATTTTTGGCCTACCTCTCTCCTTTTAGGTGAAAAACCCTAGAAGAGTTAGAGAGTCTTGTGGTGCCAAAAATCTACGGTTCATTTTGGTGAACCTACTTTTCAAATAATTTATTGATTGATTTGGATTCCTTTTATCATCATGGATCTAGCTCACATTAGGGTTTGCATGATTCATTTTCATGTTAGGTGTTTAATTTTGCATTTATAAAAAGTGCATTAAAGTTACATTTTTACCATCTCAATTCATTTAACTTTTTTGAAATTTTAAATTTTTACTCTAGGTTTGCATCATAGCACTGAGACAACATCAAAATCCATCAAAATTTTCTAAAACATCATAAAAAGTTCCATACTAGGACTCATTTGCCACCCTGGGCGAATTAGTCCATTTTGACCCCTAAAACTACATTTAACAAAACTCAGAACTTTTTTTTTCAACTATTGTTTGGTGCCTTAACCTACCTTTATTAGTTAGTTGCATTTCTATAGCATTTATTTCATAAAATCTAGCCTTAATTAGCTCATTTCATGCATTTTTTCCATTTCAAGTTTACATTCTCATCTCGTTACATATAATAATCAGTCAATTGTCATCTTTGAAATTTGAAATATTATTCTTCATTTGCATCTTTGCTTTAGCATTGTTACATTTCAAGATTGTAGATTAATCATTCCGTCATTTTTTCATTAAAAAATTCTATAGTTATCATATTGCATGTTCTCTTTTTAGATATTATTGCATGTTGTAAGGAAATTTTGTTAAAAGAATATGAATATGAGGTCCTTTCCCCTTTCTTTTTGTTTATCGTAGATCCCTCTCCTATTTCCCCTTTTGTGGACAAGGTTAGTTTAGTGAAAGAAACCTTAGATACCCATAACACTTACATTTTTTCTTCTCCTCTTATCTCTCACACTCGTGAAGCAAATATTTTAGTGCTAGAAGAACCAATTGATGAAAGTTGTGAAAACCTGAGTTGTTTCTCTCCTCTACCCTCTCCTATTAGACATAACATTACTAAAGAAGAGGACATCACACTTAGTAATCATGATGAACAAACAACACAACATGACAATGACTTCATAGACACATTTCTTAACATCACTTTACCTAGTCTACATTCATCTCCCAACTCCTCCCCCATTTGTGAAAATGTTTTTGTGAGCAATCATGGAAATTACATTATTTGTGAGGAGGATATGTTGGAATTAGATGATCAAATCTTTAAGACCTATGCAAATCCTTTGTATTCTTCTTCCTTTATTTTGGAAGATATTATTGGAAAAAAGGAGGTAATCAAAGATAATCATGATAATCCTACTTGTTCTTCTCCTAATTGTGAAGAAAATATTTTGGGATTTGAAGAACTATACATTGAAAGTCATAAGAATATTCTTGCTACCTTTCCTAATGTTTTCGCCATCCAAGAATTCATAATTAAGCAAAAGGATCTAATCATTGAAAAACAAGAATGTGATTATTTTTCTTCTCTTGATGCCTTTCCCACAGGTGATGAAGCTACTTTGAAAATTTCACACTCAGATGAACATATTACAAGCTCTCCTAATAGGGTAGATAATATGGCACAAGAGACTGACACATTAAAAACACTGAATGATTGCATAAAGTCTTCCCATAATCTCCCCATTATCAATAATCAAACACATTCAACCATTAATAATTCCCTTAGTTGCGATGAAGTTATTTTGGATGCACCAAACCTTAATTGTCACAAACATGTGGTTTGTTGTTCTCTTCAGAACTCTCCTTCTAGGGAGCATATTATGACCCAAGACAAAGATAACATGTCATTCAAAGAAAATGAAGACTCTCACTTGTTACGGGATGTTAACATTATCCAACCTCAACTTATCCTTTATCCCCCTTCACATAAACCTTCACCTAAACTCGAGTTTACTCTCCACCCACCTTCCCACAAACAAAACAATCAAAATAAACCCAAATTCATCCTCTATCCACCTCAGAATAATGTATCACAATAGCTAAGTTATAATACCAGGTTGCTCATACATATAACACTCGAAATAATCTGCAACCACCACAACAAATTCCAATCTCTGTACTTTTACCTAATCTGCCTAGTGCCCCTCACTTCATCCCACACATAAAGGAGTATGATCTTGTTGAACAACTTAAGAACACTCCTGCTAAGATCTCATTATGGGACCTTATTCAAGCCTCCCCTCACTATCACAACATGATCCAATCTTCCTTACAACAAGTTCCTATCCCTTATAATGTGCAACCAACTAACATCACATCCATAATCCAAGGAATAAATCCTAACATTGTTTTCTACCAAAGTGAGCTTCCTTCTTTGAAAATTTTTAAAACAATGAAGCTTTTATGATTATTTCTCAATACAAATGAACAAGGAATAAGAGAAATATTATATATACTAGTTTTTCTCTTAACATATGTGGAGTAAACCTTCTCGATAGACTTGGTATTGATAGATCAACCATCCAATCTGATTCATTATCCGGATTTGACAATGTAAGCAAACAACTACTTGGTGTGATTGCTTTATCTCTTATAATTGGAGTGGCCACATTGGAAACACCAATCCATGTTATGCCTAATGATCTTTCATATAACCTTCTTCTAGGTAGGTCATGGATTCATGCAATGAATGGTGTGCCCTCCACTCTCCATCATAAAATTAAATAGATCCACAACAAAAAATTGTACTCACTCGATGCTAATGATGAGCCTTATAGTGTCTTACAACTTGAGAAAACCAAAGATAACCCCTTGCATACATTAACACCAACCACACAAGTGAAACCTGCACAACACAATGATAAACAACAACATAGTGAACAAGCCACAAAGCTATTAGTTGATGATTGGGGTTCCTTGGATTTTGAGCATAACTTCATTGGTGAGTATAAGATCATACACTAAAATTCAAATAGGGGAAATGAAACAGTAGATGCCCCTTCGAAAGCATCCACCTCCACTACTTTAGACAAAGATGAAAACTACACAAACCCCTTTGATGACGCTTATGATCAACCACCACCTAATCCAAAAGTAATGAAGAAGCTTTATGGAAAAGGTTATGAGCTTATGAAACAACTTGACTATAGTGGAAAAGGATGCGGTGCTCAAGAACAAGGCATCCACAACCCTATAGAGCTTAACACACAACAAACAACTCATGGTCTTGGTTATTATCCTGTAATAGTGATCGCCAAACCTTCACCCAACATCACCAATCTCCCACAACACACTCCTAAATCATCCTTAACAACTAATGGTCTTGAACATCATCCCTTACCCAACATGCAGAACACAACTATTCCTTTTCTTAATGTGAATGTCATCTCACAAAATGATCATGATTCAAATTCGTTAGATTTTGTATCCTTCTATAATGGGGAGAAAAAAATCTCACAATCTAAAGAGTCTTGCGTAGGTATGAAATCTACTACTAAGCAATACGTATCTTTGAAACAAATCACAAGCCCACCTTCTCCTCTTGATCAAGAGGGTATCTTGTTGAGAATCCTCCACGATCTCTTGATCTCTCTCCCTCCTAGAACATGAAAGAAATGCTATTCCAAGATAACATTCTGCACCTATCATAGATTTCATGGTCACTTAACTAATGAATGTAAGGATTTGTGTCATAAAATCCAACATTTTCAATAGTTTGGTATGCTTCCCTCTGTGGGGGAACCTACATCCTTTAATTGCTATTGATTTTCACTCTTGCATGCATTTCATGAATCATTTTGGCTCACCTTTGTCCCACACTAATTGGGGCAAGGGGTTCACTAGCCTTGTCCTCATATGTCACTTGTGGTCGCCTTCTTTGGCTAGTCGTTAAATTTTCATGAACACATAAGAGCAAGCTTGGGATG